>JAPMOR010020162.1:45065-58049 GCA_026543865.1 Argiope aurantia
AAAAAACTAATTTGAAAACATTTTTTAATTCCTCATAATAAAATCTAAAAATAATGAAACAGATTTTAGCAACAAATATACTGAAGATCCTAAAAGCAGTATTATGTTACATATAGAACATGTCTAAAATGTTTGGTGGGTAGGAACAAGTAAAATATAGTAAACGTAAAACATGTTGATAAAATGCTTAAAATACGGCATATATGAAACAATTTCTAAAATTCACATATAATTTTCCATTTAGGTTAAAAACTGTGAAAACAGGCGGAAATGAAACTGATAATGTTCAGAAAAATGATTGCAAGAAAGGTACATGTTTTCATATTTTGTAGATTTCTTCCTTAAGAGAAAATTCAAAGCATGTTCTGGCGAATGAGGAGTTTAAAAGGAACATTGACGCCCATCTTACGTCACTGTCAGTAACATTTCTTCAAAGAGTGGATAAGAAACTTGGTCCACTGATATGACAAATGCCAAACCTTTACGAAGATTATGTTGAAAAATAATAATACTTGTGCTTAATATTTCGTAATAAACTCATTTTATTCTCTACACTTATCTTTTTTTTATGGTTCATTGGAACTTAAAAATAAGGGACTTTCATATATGCTTTATTGTTATTGTCAAATTAGACTGCGAAAAATAATTTCGATTACATTTTTTTCTATCGTAATTTTGGAATAATCGGTCTTGACGTTTTGTCACTATTGAGGAAGTCTCACGTGAATTACCATAAAACATTTTCTCACAGAAATTTATTCTTTATAAGAGTTTGTAATCTAATGAATTCAATATTCTAAAGTTTCTGTATGTGACATTTTTCCTTGACAAAAAATCGCTGCTAGCTAGTAGAATTGTTACTGGAAAAAGGAAAAAAAAGGACCTTTTGTGCAATTTCATTCTACAAGCACAATATTAATAATGAAAATAGCATAAAATAAAAAAAAAATAACGAAGATAAAATAACATGGTGCATTGTTCAAGTGGGTGCTGTTAATTCCGCATTAAAAATAGTATAATTGGAAATATTTCAATGCGAGACATTCAGGTGCAGAGTTTTCAATTGCAAAGAAAAATTTCAAACACAAGATCACTAGAAAACTATGGTTTTTGTAGGCGGATCATTAGTGTGGTTCTTTTGACAATTGCTTTTCAATTTGACTGCGCTGATGAAAAGCAGCAATAAAAGATTTCGTTCAGTGTTTGTTTAATATAAAAATTCGTCCTTGCTTTTTTTATGTTATTTATTTGAAGAATCATTTGTAGCTTTGACTGATTTTATCTTTAAGTTTGAATTAATGATGATGTCGTAACTTCTCAAGAAAACATTTTCGTTTAACAAAACAAGATGGCATTCAAATCAAACCAATCAACATGTGACACGGTATTTAAAACGCTAAGATTTTCGAATTCGCAAGCAATTTTATTACGATGTGAATAATGGAATCTTTTTCAAGTGATAAAAAATACAGTTAATCAATTCTGAAATACCTTTTTGCATCTTACTAACAATCAATTGCAGAAAAACTTGCAATTAGATGTTAGCTGACATAATTTCATATATAATAATTTTATTAGTCAAAAGTCTGTATTTTTATTCACGTATCAGACGATTATCTTCTTTTTCTTTCTCCTATACTAAATATGGGAAGATAAATTATTCTAATATCAAACTACTAATCTTAATATTTTAATGAATCCCCATGCATTAAAGCTCCCTTCTTGGGATTAGTTATTACGATTATTAGATACCAAAAACGAGATAGGTAAGATTTAATATAGGGCTGCTGTAAAAGTTCCAATGAATTTCACCAAAGATTAGTCTGTCAGCTGATCTATAATTGTAGCACTCCAAAGAGAAGCAAAGCTCAGATACTATTTTGAGCTCAACTCACCTGCTGAATATTTAACACTTACGTATTCAGCTGGTGAGTTAAGCTCAAGCTAGTAGCTGAGCTTTGCTTCAATTGGAGTGCTGTTCTTCTGGACATTGTCTAAACGCTTTGTGCTGTTCTAGTTGTTTAGTAGCAATTTAGTGTTTGTGTGTTGCTGTTTACCGGAAATGTTGATCATGTGTTCGCTTCGATTATGTTTTATCTTTGTGTTTTTTGAATAAGAAAGAGTCGTTATCCTTTACTGAGTCTATTGGGATTTTTCACGGTACAATTACTGAACGTATTTTGTTTTTTAGCACTGTTTCTACGATAACCCTTGAATTCACAGAATAATAAATTTGTTAGCTAATTTAGGAAATTATTTCTCTGGCATCAAATGTAAAAATAATCAGAAGGTAGATATTAGAACAAATCGTAATTCGTAATCGTAAAATATCTCTTAACGGTGTCAAACCTAATATGAATTCAAATGGCTTGCCAAATAAGAGAACTAAAGAAGTTTATAATAAATTTAAGATGAAAGCAAACAGAAGTCGTATATATACAACAGAGCACATCAACAAAAATTACAGCGATTAAATGCCTTTTGAAAAAAAAGTAACTCCAAGATTAAAAGATAATTAGGGATTTAAATAAAAGATAATTTTAAGTTTACAAAAATCAATATATGTTTACAGTGCAGTGAATTAATTCAAGTTATTACTTAGCAAACAACAAAAAATAAAATAATGTTAATACTAATTATTTTAAAGCAAAAGATCTACAGCTGAAATAAATTAGTACTAATCAAAAGTTTGATAATGTAACAATATTTTACAGTCTTTTAATATTTGTTAAAAAATACTTAGAATAAAAGCAAAAAATAAAAAATGCAATTGAATATATTTTGTTTCAAAACGCAATAGAAAATCAAAATCGACAAACACTTATCGTGAGGAACAAGTTAAAACAAAAACAAATAATAATATTTCTCAGAAAGCCCATTCTTCCATTATCCAAATGTTTTAGTCAAATAACTGGAAATGTTCTTTACACTTTAACACTTAATAACAATGTTTTTGTTATCAGCTGCAAGAGATAAAACCATCGCCACGTGTAAGTATCAATAAAATAATGTTCTTTAAAAATCGTCTGACAATGCATTTTTCATTTACAAGTTAAAAGGAACTGTCAAACACATCTGCAGATCTCAGAAGATATTTGTGAACTGCGACCAAAATGGAAAGAGAAGAAAAATATTCTGTTCAGTAGAGAAGTTTTATTATAAATTGTCTAGGATTCTTTAAAAATAGCCCAAAACATTCGTTTTAGGATACTAAACATTGCTCTTTTAAGAGAATTTTTTTTTTCATTAGAAGCATAGTTTGAAGATATATTTTCATAGGTTTTTTTTATATATTAATTTAGACTTTTATATATAGTTTTCTATTTCTAATTTAGATTTATGTTTAATTTCAAAATTTTAGCAATTTTTCTTTTTTTAGAAATTTTTGAATGGATATTACGTAACGATTTCCATAGAAATCTAGTGCAATTAAAAAAAAGCAATTCATATCAATGTTTTACTTTGAAAATATAAGAGATAAATTTCCACATACCCACATGAAATTGAATTATGAATTGCTTCAAAAACAAATTGTTTAATAAATAAAATAATAACAAGATAAATGGCAAATAAATAAATGTTTTATATTAAAAATTAAATAAATATTTTTTATTCGTTTTTAATTTAATATATAATTCATATTAATTATTTAAAAAAAAAGTAGCAACCCCTTTCTAGTACAAAAATGCGCCGAAAATCAAAGTGAACTTTATATAATGAAAAATATGTATTTTTAATGAAAATAGCTTTATTCTACTTCATTTTTTAATATGATTTATATTTTTGTTGTTTGTATAACTATACTACTAATGGTAATTCGCTCAATGCTAAAATATTTTTATAATTTATTTTTTGAAGATATGGAAAATAACTTTGAAATGAACTCGAGTATCAAAAATATAACTTCTGTTTAGTAATTTTTGAAATACAGTTTCTATTTTATCTATATTTATGTACGAATTTCGACAAATTCGCTCAAAATCATAAAATAGTTGATACATCATGAATTATACATAGCATCAAAAATTAGCAGTACATATATGTAGTGTACATATATATATGTACTGATCTATAGGTTCAGTTATTAACCTTAGTCGCATCGGTAAATCCACATCAATTCCTTGAGTTTTCAGGAGACAGTGAATTATATAATAGCAGACTACCACAATCATGTGATTACTGATACTACATAAAAATAACTATATCCTTTTACTTTTTCTGGTCGTAATAAACTGAATTCGAACCTGGTAAGTTGATGAATGTAACGCATGTATCGGGTGAGGTCAGACTAGGCTATGTCGATAAATTCGGAAACGGAAAGCGTATCAAAATTTGGCAGATCTACTTAACTTTCATTTCTTGATAACATACTTTCGAAGCTACATCAATAATTAGATGTAGTTAAAATTTGGACTTAATTCAGCACAATTGTACTTATAGCAAAACTGTTCTCTCCGGTTTATTCACCGTTTCACAATATTATTTCTCTCAGAAAATGAACTGGCTTATCTTATGTTAAAAGTCAGCAGACAACTAATTAGATTTATTTTAAAAGGAGTAAATGAAAACTTTTCTGTATTTTTATTTTATGATACACAAAGAAAAAGTGTTTATAATTGTAATAAATTCAAGTTGTATATTTGGATGGAATCCCATTCAATCCTTTTTACTTCATCGATTCTTCTATAAATCCAAGAAAAATTGTTTTTTTTTCTTGTGTACAAGGTAGAAACCAAGTATTGTAATCATCAATTTGATATACCGCGTGATTTAGATATATCTCCACGTATCAGACCACCAAGAGTCCGAAAAACATATTTAAAAAAATTTAAGTCTCTCTGACGGTGAATGCTTCGAGCTAGACAAATGAAATATGGTATATAGTTTTTACATTTCATTTATAGATTTGAATCAAATTTTAACAAAATCCGTTCAGAATCTGTCTGTCCTGAAATCCGAATACAAGTTAGCACGATAATTAAATAAAAACAGAAGACCTAAACAGATAAAATTTGGTATACATATTTAACCTTTAAAATATAGATATGTAGCAAACTTGGAACCAAGTCTGTAGGCATTGGACGTCTGTCTATCTGTACTTCCATAATCATTATACATAATAACACAAAAATAAATTTGCTTAAATATTATATATGAAATTTGCTATATGATTTTGTGACTACAATTGTAGTTTTGTATCGCGTCCAAAATAGATATACACAAATTGATTAATCTCCAAAATGGTACATTAGATTCAGTAAAAGTGCTAGATTTACACCAAAAATCTATATTTTGTAATGATCTTTCTTCAGGTTTATAGTTTTATGCAAGGGTAGGGACATAGGACTTTTTTCCATTGGAGAGCATTTGTATTTTGAATCAAATCCGTCCAGGAGTAAAATGTCTTTGAATCATTCTCGTAGTGTATGCACGTTAACTTGAAAATATAAAAAGCCAGTTAAATGAAATTTTGTATGTGGGCTTGACATCATAATATGGGATATATTAAGACTTTTATGGTAAGAATCTCTTTATTATATAACAAACTAATTTCAAAATACATTATATTCCATTCGGGAAACTTGAATAAAGAATATTTAAGATAGTTTTAAACATAAATCATACATATGAAATGTAATGTCGATAGTTAAATTCATTTATTTCAAAATAATCTGAAATTCAAATGTTTGATTAAAGTTACACTTTCATGACAAATGTATTTTTCATTCACCATTTCAAAAATTTATGTTATTTATATTTATTGACCGTGTAAATTTTTTTTAAAGCTAAACTACTTACTGTTATAGAATTTAAAATTTCGTGGTCTTCTATGCAATGGAAAACATAAAATTCCATAAAAAAAATTCCTTCTATATTCCATTTTTAGATTCCCCAAAGGAATAAACTTCAGACATAAAACAATAATGTTTTGTGTTTCCCAATAAAATATTTTAAATCCTGCAGAAGTTGGCCACAACTTCGGTAACGGTTTAGGAAAAAGAGACGTCGGGAAATTTATTACTTTGGAGTGGATTCTACTGAACTTCCTCTTCTACCAGATCCCACGATTCTTCCGTACGCTGCATAAAAAGCAAACAATTTTATCTTTAGTTTTTCTTGAGACGTTTCTGAAAAGGATTGAAATCAATTGCATTTCTTTTCAAAGGGTTACTGGAATTCTTTTTCTAAAACCGGAAACTCCGAATTCTTTCTGTAATTCTTTAAGGATTTCCAGAACAGATGAAACTTGTCCTTTTTTTTTCTCACTATAAAGTATTCAGCTTAGTAGCATGTGGTTTTCTTAGGGTAAAATAAATAAATAAATAAACATACAAGAAATGCATACTTTGAATAAGGAAACTTAAACTTTTCGAGCCTTCTGTTAAAACGCCGGACTAGTTTACCGCGATAAATATTCTTGGTAAACATTTAATGCAAAACCCACTCACCGAACTTTTTGCAAGATTGAATAGTTGCTTTTTTTATGGTATAATGGTAAGAATAAATTTAACAAAACACTTTCTAAATTTGTATTTATTTTAATTGCTTCCTACTTTTCAGCCTTTTAATTCGTAATTCATTGCTATAAATATAATAGAATTTAGAAATCCTAATTCTTCTCTAACTCGCAACTAGATGGCGCCACTCTTATAAAATGGAAAGTGTTAAATTTTGTGACTAACTATACTTATAACTGAGTTTTGGTTTATCCAGTTCATATATATAGAGACAAAATAAGACAACCACACTCATAAAACCACATACACCCACAAAACCTTTACTTCTGTCAGGAAAATTTAAAAATTGGAATCCTCAAAATTCATTGGTCAAATTTTTTAAATTAATTTTTTAAAAATATATATCGAATAAGAGAGAGAGCAACTAGCAGTCAAAAGGATTAAAAATCTCGGTGAATTGCGTTTTTTACACGTTTGGAAAGGTGTAACATGAAAATGTGCCAAAAACATGCTGAAAAAAAAAAAAGGGAAAATGCCTCATGTGTAACTATAATTCAATTACATTCATGATAAAATTATGCATCAGACGTAGTTATGTAACTGAAAGTCAACACTTATTTCATAAATTTCATTTCCATGGTTTATTATTGTACTGAAGCACTGTGTATTTTTCTAGCAAAATTTCATCAAGTGCAGTCCGTTTCGTAACAGACAATGCATTGTTACGTAAAATTTTCAAAATTCATAGATTAGATTGCACAGAGAAAAGCCAAATAGACTCAATAACAAGTAAAGACGCTTTATTCTTCACAAAAACTTGAATGCACAATAGCAAAGCACAGTAGAAATGTTTACATGAACAGCTCTTGCAGTAAACAGCAGCATTCAAACAACTCAAAGTACTCAAAGAAAATTCACTCATCTACCAGCGAACATTGAATTTAACTGACTTTATCTCTCGGCTTTTGATAGTTTCCGTGATATGACAAAGAATTTCTAGATGGATATTGTATCTACGCTCCTAATCAAGATATTGCTGAATTAAACGTAGCCAAATTTGCTGCCGAGGCAGGAGACATCTGTCGGAACTACTTTTAAAACTCGCTTCCTTACTGCAAAGATAAACAGTATTACAAATTCGCACAATATGATGCAATAACAAATTTTCGGAATTTGTCGGAAAGTCGGAATTTTTACTTTATCGTATGCTATTATATTTATCGAAATATTCGCCTTGAATATTTTGTTAAGTCAACATACTTTAAACATTATTGAATCCGAAAAACTCTTTCTAATTTTGTTTGGTCCCTATATAATCCCATTTATACCTGTAGATACGACAATGGAGGATTCAGTTACTTATCAATTAATGGGGTGGAGAGTGATTTTGTTTTTAAACTTTTAGAGTTAACGTGATAATTCGTAACGTAGTAATATTGGAAACTTAATGCAACTTTTCTGTGCATGTCCTTGTTCTGCCTTGTTGCATAAATCATGAGTAGGGCCGGAATAGCCTGGTTGGTACGGCGTTGGATTCGCATCCCTTGGGTTGTGAATTCGAACCCCACCGATCGAAGACTCTCCGTGTGTGGTGGTGGCCGGCGCACGTATAAATCTGTCGTGGTCACAAAGTCTTCCATGTCGAGAGTAATACCACTAGGGGAACTGTTTCAGAGGTGATCGTTCTCTGATTCAGATCTAAATTACGATCTATGGATGAATGAATGAAATGCATGAATGAAGCCTGCCCCGTAAAAAGGGTTGTTACGTGTGAGTAGCTAAGATGTACTCTAGGCCCTAGATCGCGTGACTGAAAAAAAAAAGAGACGCTCATTCGGCTTAAATCTCTGACTGATAACTGTCAGCGGGTTTGTAAAGTGGCATAAGTCACAACAACAACACATAAATTATGAATAACAAATGAGCGATGTTAGATGTGACGCTTTCGCGATGAAATCCAAATTATCTAATCTGTAAATATTTTATCTATCAAAACAGTTTTTAAACTTCATTGCTGTCTAATTTAGTCGGTAGTGTACTGTAAAAAGAACAGAAACGAGTTATTGAAACTAGATTATTATCTGAACTTCGTGGGAATTGAATTTCACATTTTTAATTTGATTTTCCTGATTTTTACTACTAAGAAATGAGTTCTTTTTATTCGCAACCATTGAAAATTGTTCAGCCTGAAACTTTCTCGCATATTCTGTAATAAAGTTTTTTTTCTTCTACATAAAAAAAATGAGCCATGGTAAAATCGATCATTTAAAATAATTCTAAAGATATTTTATTTTATATATTTAATTATCCTTTAAATAAAAACTACATTCGCAAATAATACATTCTTTATCATATATTTCAATTTATGTTTTAGATGGAATTTCGAAAAACAAATCATATTATCTCATAATTTTTCTCCATTTCCTGTTTTAAAGCGTTAATCGGTATGGTAGTGAGCGGCTCTATTGTCTCAAATTTTGAGTTGGTTTCCGACTACAGAATTGTTTAATTAATATAGAAAGGCATAAACATTCAATTAATGAATATATGATAAAAGTAAGAACTGGCTATTTTTACTAAATGCATCTTTTCTACTCAATTTTTCTTTTTTCTTTTTCATTAATTGTTTATTCTGATTCCGAAATTAAAATCTTTATTTATTAATATTTACTTAAAAAACTTACATCATTAAATATTTTATCGTTTAATTAAAATCAAAACTCTTTAAAACAATATTTGACTTCTTTCTCTTGAAATAAAAAGTTCAGTTACAAAATCAGTTCGTCAGTTTTTACAGAGTTATTGATAAAGAAAGAAAACTGTTTATACATTTTAAAAACGTTATTTGATATCTCAGAGTATAAATTTCATTTTACGACAAAAAAAAACTAATCAATTCTGCCAAAAAATAACAGTAATTAATTTATTTCTCATATTTCGTATATTATTACTCTACCTATCAATTTACAAATTTTGAATAAATATTTAAAAATATTTAATTTTATTAAAAACAGGATGAAATTTCAAAGTAACTGAGTTTCAATTAAGAAAATACAAGTGAAAACAGAGTACAGCAAACGTGAAACTGGAAACTTCCTAATTGAGCAAGTAATTTCCATGGAAAAATTCTTTTCATTATTTTATTTATGTTTAACGTCTTAATATAGCTAAATTAGAATATCATGTTATTTAATTTATAACATCAATTATTCATTCTTTTAAAACTCTAACGAGCTAAATTGATGGAAATGAACAAGAAGAATTGTTTCATTTATAAAATATATTTTTAAAAACAAATAAAAAATAATTCATTGCAATGAATAATTGACTTTTTTTTTCAAATTAGCAAACGATTATTCATTTTTTTTTTGCTGATATCTAATATTTTGGAATGAAAGAGTAAGAATAATAGGAAAATGAATATTTTGTTTCTTTGAATATTTATAGAAAAATAATAAAAGAAATAGTCCAGTTTGTTTATGTACTTATATTCCGCTCTGTGTATAATTTTTATGCATTATTTATGAATTTTTATTATTGGAATGTTTTTATTATTTACTGAATAATTTGTTCAACTTTTTGCTATATTTATTTTGTTTATATTTATTTTTATTATATTAACTTTTAGTAAAATACATATAATTCAGAAAAACGACAGTAAAAGGAAACTAAAATTAATTTCTTTTCATTTTCTATAGTGTTTATAAACGACAACAGAGGAATTTCAAAGCTATTGAAATATTGTGATAGAAGTTAAATTTTATTGCAATATATTTATAAAAATGAGGACTTTAAAGAAGGAATCAGATACGTTTGTTATATGTTTCTTGAAAGGTCCATTGATATAAATGTATTATTTTTTTAATTCAGACTTTTTAAAAATAAATTTGTTAACACATATGGAAATTGAAAATAAAAGAATGTGACATTCATTGAGAACTGCTAAAAATGCTAAACCTTTTAAGAATTTTTAATATTTCGAACCTTTAAATTAAAAGATTTAAAAATTAATCAAGCTAGAAGTTGCAGGAATTGATAAAATGGAACGAAATGAAAAAAGTATTTTTGTGAGATTTAACGTGTCAAAATTCTGCCTTCAAGTTAATGAAAAAAAAAAAAAAAAAATGCCAGCTTAAAAATATTATCATGTTAAGCAGCCTTTTAAAAAGACAGTGAACTTTTTCTCACTGCCTGAACATGCCGTTGGTACTTCACAATTTAGCGTACTACGAGATAAAGTTCTCTAAGTGACATATTAGGTTGTATATATTAAGTATTTCTTGTAAACTAGCTGCTTTTGGCGACCAGCTTGTTTATCCAGATTTTTAATTTTCAAGCGATTTATATGGAATAATTAAATCATAAAGATTATCTATTTGGCATCTTTTAAACATACTTTAGCGTCTTTTAAACTTTCTGTTTGACTCTTACTTCTTTTACATCTGCCTCTGACTGAATAGAATGGCAGCGCTCTTTCAGCTGCAATTGTAAAAACATTCAATGAAGTAAGTATGAAACATTTGTATAAAGATTTGTTTACGTTTCACTGTTGCCATTCAGTAATACGTAATCAGAGCGATTTTTGCTTTAACGTTATATATACTTTAATAAATAGATGTATCGCATAAATTGCAATGTTAGGATGAGCATTATAGAGAATTTGTTGACGCAATAGCATCTTATCCATTAGGACTGCAGAGCTGCAACAGTCCATGAAAATATTTTAAAACTTTTGTTTTTAGCTTTTATTTTATTATATTTTGTTATTCTCTCATATTAAAGAGTTCGTTAAACAATGAAATGAAATAAATAATAATAAACACAGAAAAACATGATTGAAAATGTATTATTAGAAGAGACATAAATCGGAACAGTTCAGAAAGCAGAACTTGGAATTGTCAAAATTCTATCACTCACTAGACTATTGCTAAACATCGGAAAATGAAAACTTTAAATTCCTGTTCACTGACTTCGACAGTTCACGCCGCAACCCAGGTTTGGCGAGTCGCCAACTGTCTTTTCCCCCCTGCTTTCAAACCTTGAGTCGCTTTCTCTCTGGGTTTATTTTTTCTTAGCTTTTTCGCATTCGTTATGTTTCATGTAGCCCAATGGAAACTCATCTGTTTTAATGCTCACTTGCTTTTTTTTCAATCCGAAGCCATTAAATGAAAAAAATATGAAAATTTTCTAAAGGATAATTTATATAATGAAATATTTGGGTTATTTAGAGGTAAAGCCGTTTCTTTTTAAAATTATGGTCAAATTGTATTCTTTTGAGAAATATATTTTGTACAGTATTGATCATTTTTTTAAAGTCGACGAATTGTCACTGAGTTTGATGATCTGCCAAATAAGATGTCAGGGATGTGTATATTATTTTGAAAGAAAAAACAACAGACGATTTCATTATTCAATTAAAATTCTTCGATAGATTTTAAGGTTTATGAATTTTTTTTTTCGCTGAAGATTAATATATAGTTTCAAGAAAAGGATACAGTGAATAAATCTACAATTAAAAATATAATTTTAGAGAAATTGATTTTTTAAAAAGAATTTATTTCCATTTGATTTTTCTTCTTTTCTTTTTGGAATAATTAAGAGATTTGATCATCGAAAAATATGCATGAGTATGACTGGTACTGAATATCTTATTTTTTTAAATATTTAATCGATATCATTTTTAATTATCAAAATATCGACCTGTTTGGAAAATACACCGTAACACCGAGTTTTTGTTCCCAAAAAGTGGAGCAACCTTTTTTATATATTGATTTTAAACATATGCTTTCAACTAAAAAAAATTTATTAAATAAGGTAGGCAATTAGATGCAAACATTTTTATTTCTGTGGATGTTAACAGTAAAAAGTTATAAAATTTAGATTTTTTTATGGCCCCCATAATGAAAAAATATCAATTCGTAGCATTCATCTATAAGCACACACAATTTATTGTTTTTGTCTCCAAGATTTGCTAAAATATTAGAATACATATTTATTGACTCAGATTACTTTTAGAACATGAACCACTACTGTTTAAACGAACTCTCATTTTAAATTGGAAGGATAATACAAATAGGCACATATCACGATAGTCTACAGAGTGGAATCAGAAAATTATAAAGCATTTATCAATTCTTATTAAAATTTGAAAAGAGGTCAAATAATACATTAATTGAAGTGTTTTCAAAACATGCTTCATGAAATAACCCCTTCGATATCTATTCACAACACCATTCTTCGAACAATACTTGTGTAAACATGATGCAATTCATTATTTGTGACGTTAAGACAGTTTTCTTGGATTCGTCGGCAAGCATCTGTCACATCTGCAGCAGACAAATATACCAAAAGACTGTAGGCAATTCAAAACTAGTTGAAAGTATCTATCAAGATTCAACGAATTGTTCTTCAAAATAGGAAATTTCTGACACACATTAATGGAAAATTGCCAATGATGAAGAATCTCTTGTGCTACGAATAGGCTTCCATTGCTCAGAGAGTGATCATTTTGACAATTAATGCTTCC
>JAPMOR010020162.1:63192-76604 GCA_026543865.1 Argiope aurantia
AACGTGATGAAATTCATCGTCTGATGAATGTTCAGGAACACGGTGCAACGTTTCCCTTCTATTCGTATATTCACTTGAGATGTATCAAAATAGGTTTAAATATTTCATAAATCGCACTTTGTGGTGCAAAACCTTGATGAACTTAATTCATAGTTTATGTAATAGTTTTTCAAAGATTAAATAAATGTATTTATCTGTGAAGCAGTTTAAAATAAATGAAAATTGCCTTTCTCTATTGTATGAAAAAGTAAGAGTGCGTTTCTTATTCAAATCTACAATTTCTGTCTAACTTTCTGAAACATGGCAGACATATTTTTCAAAACAAGAAGAAAACTATTGCCAACAGTTCAAAGTTCAAAAATGAATTAAAATTTTAGTTAATTAAAATTTAAGCAAGAATTCTGATTTTCTATATCTTCCAAAAATATAACCATAACAAAATTATTTTTACTCCAATTAAAAATTCAAAAATAACATTTTTATTGATACATTGAATGCGGAAAACTAACATACTAACATACATATAAATTAAATGTGGGAAATTAAAAAACTAACATAAATATAAATTAAAAATGGGAAACTAAATCAAATTAACTTTCAGAGTTTTGTAGTGGCTCATTTGTGAGATTCTATACTCTTATATTTCATACTACATGAGAATAATAGTTATTGCTACGCGAGGCGATGTGGCATGTTTCCGTTCTTTAACTTACCACTTTTGCATTAAATTATTTCTTGCATTTGATATGTTTTGTTTAGAACATTCTTCGTTCTAAAGATTATAAAAAAGTATAGCAGCGTTTTCTTTAATACTTTCATTATATTAAAATTATATTCATTATATTTCATTATATCAAAAGAAAAGTTTTCCCTTAATCGCAATTTTATGTTATACACTTTTTAAAACTGTTTTCGAACTCCTGCTCATAGACGAAGTGATTTTTATTTCCTTTGATAAGTTTTGTAAAGCAAAATATTTTCTCGCACTAATCACACATTCATACTTTCTATAATATGTTAATAAGCATTTGTTATTCCTCCTCTTTTCAAATACAAAATGTTAGTTTTATTAAAATTTGGATTTCTTTTCTTTTTGCATTTTAACTAAGAAAAATGAAAAGAAATTTCGATTTTTCACAAAACTGAAGATCCATTAATTTCATACATTATTATATTAAAATTCATTATAAGGTAACCAGTTCAAGGTATTTAGCTCTCTTTAAATGATATTATTTTTGGTTTGACTAAAAAACACAATATGACCTCCAAATTTGGCATCAGATCGAATACGGTTAAGCTCTAATGGTTATGAAATTCATTCATATTTTCAATCTTACCAAACAATAGAAATGATATTTTGTATAGACATATAACTCGCCAAATTTGGCATCAGATTTAATACGATTAGGCTTTAATAGTTATGAAATTCATATTTTCAGTCTCATCCATGAATAGAAATGAAATTGTATATAGTTATACATTCCGCATTAAAAGTTTAACAGTAGGAAAACAATATTTTGCGTGAAAAGCTGGCTGTCAAAATTAACTAGCTGATAATACCCAAATGTCTTGTAGAAAGTTTTAAAATATAAAACGAGAGACAAAAATTTCGATATCAAGAAAAGTAGCAAAGAAAATTTGGATGTCACTGAGCGTATTATAATAAATGACCTAGATGAATTCCATTAATTTCTTATCCAACAGTTTCTGAAATATGCATTTGTTTTCGAATTATTCTGCATTTGCGAGATAATTTAAAACCTGTGAAATAATTGAAAACCCCGAAGACATCAGTCGACTGATTAAGAGAATATGATGCTAGACAAGGGTTTCAGCAAGAACTAGAAAAACAGCAAAGGAAGCCAAGATGTCAAAATGATGGACGATTTTGCGTAGCAAGGGGTAGTTTACATTCGATATTATCGGCTGCACCGTAAAGAAAATCGAATTCTTCTTGAACAAAATCGTTTGGTCGATGAAAGGGTCACGAAAGATTCTTGAAGTTCAGACAATAAAAGTGCTTCACTTGGATATTTTATGAATTAAATTTGGTAGAAACTGCTTTTTTAAGCACAGTCTTTTAATATAAAAATGAATCTATTCAATTATTCAATGCAATATTTCAAATAAAATTAAATAAGTGATAGCATTTATAAGCACAGACAATTAAAAATACATAGTAAGATAAGAAGATTAATTTAATATGAATGTGTTCTTGTTCTAGAGTTGAAGAACGAATTTGGTGACATTTGTAGAGAATTAGTTCAAATAAAATATTCTTTTAATATACTTGGGACATATTCAAATTATTTAATTCGTTATAATATTACACGCAGAAGCTCTCATTTTCATCAGCAACTTGCTTTTGAGTTGCTATAGATTGTATTATAAATATTAAGGTTTTAGTTAGCTCATAAAGGGGCAAAAAGCATTTTAATGAACGCTTTAATTTTACTTAATTTTTTATTTTGTAAATGAGAAATTTTGCAATTTTTTTTTTGTGTCTCACTATCTAATGTCTAGATTGAACTCTTGTATAATCATGTATTCCTGTTAAGAATATAAGGTTAATTTTCTGAAATTAATTATTCGTTAATAGACAATTTTTTTAATCTGAATTAAGATACTATATAAAAGGCGCCGTCCGACAGTAAATTAAATTTTGGAAAAATTGATTACAGGATAGATAATAATCTGAATAAAGTATTTTAAAATACATTAAAGATTAAGGAATAGAAAAGGAATATAAATTTGCTTAAAAGTGGTTTTAACAGTTGATTAAAAAAAGGGAAATAATGGCCATGTCGAAAATTCATTTCATTTTGTTTTGTCAAGTTACGCCCAGTTTTTTAACAACACAAGGACTACTTTGGAATACGTAATTTTACATTGTGATCAATTGATCCCATTTTTTTTATCGAAGATTTGATGATAAAAGCAAAAATCGTAAAGCTGTGTGGCACTGGAAACACGACGGGGGAAGGGGAATTAAATCACAATGGATATCATCGGGAAAAAAATCGAAATGTTTATTTAGAATTAAAATGTTTTATAAAACTTAAACGTACATACAGAATTACATTTCTTTTGTGTGATTTTAAAAAAATAGATATAAATTCGTTTCATTCAATATTCCACACGCTCATTCTTTTGCCTTTCGAGATAAAATCGTCTGCGGCTGAAGTGAAATTGCAGGCAGATGTTTTTTGTTGACAATCGAAATGAAAAATACAGAATATATGAGATACTTAAAAATTCAATGCATTTTATAGTCTTTGACCAGAATAAAAGTTAGTGGTCAATCCGATTTGAAATACGTGGAACGGAAATCAGTGTAGTTATTCTATTTTTGGGATCGTCTTCAGATATTCATATAGAATTTCTAACATAGATAAAAATAAAAAAACAGCTAGAAAAAATCTCAAAAATGAACAATGATTCTAAATATAATTAATCATATATAATTCTGTTTAATCAATTGAAAGACTACTTTTGATGTTACACAAGATCTGTTTTGGGATGGATTTCGTCATGGTGGTTGAACTGGCCAGATGTTTGGAATCTGAAGCGGTTGGAGTTAATGATGTCTTTTATCTAGCTAAGCTAAAATAAGTACAGTCATTATATTTTAGAGTTTCTTTATACATACTTCAAACTTTAGCAACACATCGTCGAGAAACGACGATTCGATTCTTATTATAGTTTGATTATATTGTGGATTCTTCGTGGAAACGGTCTCAAATATTCGACCCACCAATTCCGAGACTTATCCGCAACGTCACCAGAATTCGGAAAAATTATAGCATCTATAAATTTATAATCTAATTAAAACTTTTTTTTGCAATCTGGTTATATTAGATTCTTTCTCAAATAGAATAAATTCCCTGAAATGAAACTTTACAGCAAGGTTTAGGAGTTAGACAATAATGAAACGAAAAGCGAAGTGAAATATTAAGGGAGACAAAAAGAAGAGACTATGCAATCAATTAATTTTGATTTAGAAAATCTACGAACATATTCTTTCATCTCATTTCTATTCTATTATTCTTTCATCTCATTTCTATCTCATTAAAAGAGATGAAAGAATATGAATGGTGAATATATGCAAGTTATATCACATTTATCTAACAACTTGAAAAAGCAACGTTTGTGTGGGCCTATCAATGAAAATAAGTTTGATTTCCCATTTTTAATGCGAATTTGTGTATTTTTCTGAAATGAGTTAAATTCTATAATTGAAAAGTAATAAATTATACATTTAAATTAATAAGTAATATCATGAAAATTTACAAATTAGAGCTACAAGAAAAATAACAGTGATTTATATATTTTACAATTATATCCCATATTATGTAGAAGGAAAAATTGAAGTGAGTTGTATACAGGATTATGTCTGGATTAGTTTTCCTTCTTAACCTCAGATGATAGCGCATTCGCGTCATCTTGAAAGTTATGCATGAAAAGATTTCTTGTTTGCTTGGCAGTCAAGAAAAGTAGACGTTTACGAGATAGTGTGAGCGATGAGCAGCTTTCGAGAATAAGCAGAACAAATTTATTTTAACGATCACGTGGAAACCCAGCGAGTTTCTTGTGAAATTAGTAGTTTATGAAAAAAAAATTATTGCATTGAAGAAAAATTCGTTATCGTGATATGGAATTGCTTATCGGAAGTTGTATAAAAATCAAGAATGGCTCGGTGTGAATAAATGGAGGATTAGTCAAGAAAACTGTTTCCTCACTTTTTTTCGTAGAATCTTCTATTTTTTGCAAACGCACAGGGTATGTGTTCAGGAACAGTGCAAAAATAATTCGTTAGGAAAATGTCCCGTATATCCGATAGGTTACAATATGAAGAAACTCATGCAGCCATATTTTTGAAAACATAGATTTTCTAGACGAAACGAAATATTTCAAATCTAAAATAGTTTGAGATATATATTGTTGTAAAATATTGTTTCAACAATTTTACATATAGTGCGACATTTTTAGTGTAAATCAATGGCAAGAATAATACTAATACATTTGCATTAATAAAGTATCGTTTATGTAGTCTTATAATATGCTTGGATATCAATCTTGTGATTACACAGCAACACAAAAATCATTTTTTTTATAAAAAATATTGTAGAACACAATATAAAAAAGTAATAACAAAGATTATTTTCAGTTAAAATCCAAGAATTGGTGTCAATTCATATCGCCTCATGGGTGCCAAACAGTCAGAGTCAAATTAGAAGATGACTGTTAAGGTAAATAATAAAGAATGCGATGGCGCGATCATAATTAAAGATTAATAGCTTAAATGTTTAAGAAATTCTTATTTTTATCAAGGAATTCAAAGTCCTATTATATTTTCTAAACTTGATTCTACTTTTGTTTGCTGCATCATATCATATACATTCACTTTATTGTTTCGTATTAGTGATGTAAAATTCATTAATTTTATAAATGGATACAGACCAACAGATTTCAACAAAGAGAATTTTAATTCACCATCCTTTTATAATTACAAATTGAATCAATGAATTTTAATATACGATTTAAGTGACGATACATTTTCCTGAAAACTATCGTTCACATCTCTATAAACACTTCGAATTTTGTCTTCTTTATTTACTTGTCAAATCGTTTGAAATTTTCAATTTTACTCTATTAAATCAATAGATCTTTTTAATCGCTGTTTATAAGCAACGATGGAAAAAATTCCGAATATACTTCAGGGAATTAAATTGTTATTTATAAGCAAGGCTTCAAACAACGTCATCAGAATAATTGAGGTTGAACAATACCTAATGTGGCGGACTGGTAGTATGGATAACAAAAAAGTCGGATGGTATACGTATTTTCTCACTGCTTATTGAGTACCAAGCCTTCCATATTTATCTCAAGACACGTAAAATGTGAACGCATCCGCAGCCCGGTGAATCATAGAAGCAGCTGCCGATAAAGTGTTGAGTTAAAATAGAAGGCTCTGTACTGGTAGTTTATATACTGCACGGCGCGTTTCAAGAATTTATTAGAGAAAAAATTGATTAAAAAATATAAACTGTTCCCATTTTAGCATAAATTCTGTAAAGCTCAACTTATATGCAGGAAACATAAACAAAATATTAATATAAATCGTAGACCTAATTCTTAAGAAAATTAACTAAAATTCATTTTATTTTTCACTGATAAATGCTTACATAGATATGAAAAGGTAACACTAAGATAATCGTAAAACTTACACTTTTAGTTTTTGGAAAAGTCCGTAATATAAGACGACTGTTTTTGCATTTTAACCAGCTTCCATTGCCTTGGAAACTTGGATCAAATCAGGACTTGCCTTCCTGATTTAATAATGATTATAGGAAACTATGCCGGATAGTGCGGAAGCCGGATAGTCACGAATCGAATAATCGGGAGTGCACTATCATTCAAAAAGTTCAGAAATGTCACTTACCAGCTGACTACCTCCGCGCCCCCATTGTGCGAACTGCAGCATGGCATTGGAATCATCGTGAAGGAGAGGCACAACATGCCTGAAAAGAAAGGAAAATAACGAATATTGCAAATGAATAAAAACATTTATTAAGTGAAGAAACAATCAATTCTAAAATTGATTAAAAACATAAATCCAATTAAAAGAAATAGTAATCAATTTTCTGTGGTCAAATAAAAACTTAGAAAAAAAAAGAAAACACGAATCGATTCTAAAAATCAATGAAAATTTAATTCAATAATTTGAAATATAAATTTAATAAAAACAAACAGTAATATATTTTTTTAAATAAAAAAAGAAAGAAAAAGAAAGAAGAAAAAAAAAAGTCAATTCTGAAAATCTATAAAATTTTTTATATTTAATAGTAGAAAATAACAATGGATTCTGAAAATTTATAAAAAGAACCTAAACACAGTAAGAGAAAACAATAATTTATCCCTAAAATTAATATGAATTTATTTTGTAAATGATAAGTTCTGGAAAGTAATAAGAAATGAAAAATTCTTATAATCATTTAAAAATGCACAAACTTAACAAAAGAAAGTAGCAATTTTTTTTCTCAAATATAATGAAAGAAAGTAAATTCAGTACAAGAAAAATGATAAGAAATTCCAGAAACAAATAAAAATATAAATTTATGAAGAGAAGGCAATAATTAATTCTAGAATTATTAAAAATTTAAAATTAGAATAAAAAATAATAAAGAGTTTGTAATATTAAAAAGCATAAATTTAGCCCAGCTTTAATCGGTAATAAACATTAACTTATGTTTTTTTATAGTTGATAAAAGCATAAATTTTGGAGACAGAAGCAATGTTCGGAAAATAAATTGAAATTCTAAATTTAGTTAGAAATGAAAAATAAAAATATTCTAAAAATTATTAAAAACGTAAATTTTTCAAAAGGAAGCAGTATTTTCCCATTCTAATAGAAAACTGAATTTCACTGCAAAAACTCTTTGAAGTGAACATAATTTAAAAAAATACTAAATGCGATATTGGTTGTATTATTAAATTATAAAACCGATAATTATAAGTATATTTTTGGAAAGTTAAATAACAAATATTTCTCTTACATTTCATATTTTTGAAAGGTAAAAAAAAACATATTTTTTAAATTTCATTTCATCTTTTTCAAATGTCAAGAAAAACCAAATTTCTCATTCCTTTCACATTTTTGAAAGGTCAAGAAAAACAAATATTTCTCTTTCATTTAATATTTTTGAAAGGTCAAGAAAAACAAATATTTCATTCCAAAATCATTTCGTCGTAGATCAATCGAAATATATCTAGAGATAAGAAAAGTATCTTGTGGTTCCGAAGTGATCTTTCTTTTTATTTTTTAATTTTCTTGAATTAAAACAATCAATAGTATAGTTTTTCAATAAAAAGATAATCATTTCAAATGCTCACTTTGCAACCATATACATTATTCAAACGTATCATATCGTATTTTCCTTTAATATGTGCCACATTTTAGAAAAATAGTACGATGCTTTGAAAAGATTTTTCCTTGCATTTTATTTTATAATTAATCAATTTCTATGGATTTAATTTCATTTTCTTTTCCATCACATTTGAAAGACACAATAATGAAATCCAATTTAAATCTTGGTATCCAATTATTATATCCATTTTCATATAAATCATTAAAAGCGTAAGTTTTTTGGAGACATGCAGATAAGTTCTTGAAAATATAATATATATAAATAAACTTTTGTTTGTTCGTTTTTTGTACGTTGCCATACCATTCATCCGATCGCGATAAAACTTTTCCAACTTAGGCTATAGGCATAGTACAATTATTAGCATTTATTTTGAACACAAAATTTACAAAGAAATCGTTTCATATCTTCCTATTATTAAACACTATTCAAAAAATGACAGTCGAACGAAAGACATATAGTAAACGTCAAGTTTAGTTTAGTTATATTAACGTCCCGTTGTAACGCAACACTAGGGCTATTTTGGGACGGACCTCGTAATTTTAAGCCGCGGTCAGATGACGAGGACGACACCTGGGCTGGCACACCCCTCTTCACGCCACACCACACCAGCGGGAGGACGTTTGGCATGACAGATTTAACGTGCAACAGACCCCCTTACACAACGGTTCTTCGGTGGAATCGGGTCTCGAACCCGAAACCCTACGGCTCACAAGCCAAAACCATACCACCAGGGCATCACGGCTTTTATAATAAACGTCAAACGGTAAATGTCATTCGTAGTTAATCACACACATATCAAACCAAATAAAATTATTATCATCGATGCCAATCAATGTGAGTGAAAGGAAATCGAAAATATTTAGTGCAAGCGTTATTTTTTTTTTTTTCGTTAATGAATCGTCATCTACCCAAGATATTATCAATGAAGAGGCACAATGTTTGGCTGCGATGAACCGCACATAATATTCAGAGTTTTTCTCCCACATATAAAATATAATTATTATTATCAATGACGATCAAGATAAATAATATATAATCGAAATTCTCCAGTGCAACGACAATTTTTCTATTTAGTCAGTGAATCGTGGCAACTATTCTTAACGGAAAGTCGAATGGTGGAAATGTGCTCATTCAACACATTCCCATTATTCCCACCGACATTCCTTTAGATTTCAAACTAATGCAGTTTCTCATTTGACTTGCATTCTCGATGATCATCAACAAGGCTCAAGGTCAATCACTTCAATTGTGCGAATTGAACCTAGAAAATTCATGTTTTTCACATTGCCAGTTATATGTTGGAATGCTCAACCAAGAAATTTACTTGTTTTTGCTGAAGACGGAAAAACAAACAAAAAAAAATATTGTCTAACCTAAAACACTTGATAATAAAGTAAATAAAAATAACAGAATCAATAATATTTATACTTCTCCTTTATATATCATTCAATTTCCATGAATGTATTCATTGCCGTCAAGAAATTAAATATCGTTCTTTCTATCATTCCTAATTAAACAAGATAGCTATTTCAAATTTCAAACGATATTTCCTAACTTCTGAGGCAGCAACGCGCCAGGTACCAACTCGTTCTATAATAAAATTTGGCCTTTCCCAATTTCTATAATTAATTATAAATTACATAGAAAATTGATGCTTACGTTCCTATGGAAATGTTGTCAAACTTAAATATTTAGATTTCAATTTAAAGTTTTAATTCGTCTTAGATTTCTCTTGAGCTTTGGCGCTAAATCATTGATGATTAGGGAAACTAATGCACAGTAAATTCGAACTTAAATTCAATGCCAATTCCACAAAGTGTCTTTCATGTATTTAATGAACACTTTAGTTTATTTAGGCGAAAGTGACTGTGAAATTAACACATTTCGTAAGAGTAATTTTGTCGATTTGTGATTAGCAAATTAATATAATGTTACACATATTTACCATTTTCTCATATTTTAAGTCTCATATTTAATTTAGAATATTTGATAAATCAATTTATTGCTATATTATCATAACTGATTATTGTAACATCTAAATCTATCTCATCTGCTTTTACAAATCAGTGCTTTTCAATTTTGTCACGAGGAACTACTTATGAGCTGAATTTCCCAGGTTATGATTCATATATATAAAAAAATCATAAAATCTTAAAAAAGATAATAAAATGTCTATAGAGAGAGAAATACTAGTTATTTTTATTCGTTTAAAATAAGTCTTTGGACTGTTTGAATTATAAAGAAATCAAATAATGAACGCTTTTGTGATTCTTTTTAATCTGAACAAAGACAATCTAATAAAATAAACTAAAAAAACAGCGAGAAGAAATGTACAATAATGTACATTTAAAATAGTAGAACTTAATTTTCTTACCATCTGTTGGTATCGCCACAATGCAGATATATACTGTGCTGTAAAATAATGTCATGTATATGAAGCTTGATTGCAAAAGAAAAGTTTTCTTCTGGTCTATATACTATTCTGTTATAACAGCAGTACTTTTAACTTTGTAGAATTCCATCTAATTGCCAATGGCTGGCATCACTTCAGTAAAAATATACAAAATGGCCATTATATAATGTGAGATATTTGGAGTTGGAATACTTTAAAATCAAACAAATTTGGTTTAAATACTATTTTGATTATTAAATTTGGATTTAACAGAAAAATAGTTCAAATTTTTGCCACTTACTGAATATGGCGCTGTCCGCGTAGTTAATTTAGACCATATATGTTATAAGAAAATGGCTATTTTTAACCTTTGAATAGCTGTGATGCAATTCATTTTTCGAACAAAAGATATATCAGAACCCTTTCTGCTGCTCAGTGCGTCAAAAGATTATTAGCAAAATTTGGTGCAATAAAATTTGCTCATGTCAAGTCTCTCAGTAATCGTTCGAAATGATTAATCGAAAATAAAATTTATAATGAAAATTGTAATCATTAAATTACTTCGGATTGCTTAGAAGGCCAAATTCGTATACTGCGTCAAGTAATAGTTCGTAGCAAAATATTGAAATTATTTTTGACATAAATCAAAATCCTGTGATCGGAATAGCATATAGATCAAATCAGGCAATATTGTGGTTGTTACAATTCTTTCGACTAATTTAGAAGGCAAAATTCGTAAATGCTTCGAGTTGTGGTTAGTAGTAAAATACTGAAGCTGTCTTTTTGCATAAATCGAAATCCTTTGATCAGAATAGCTTTTAGATCAATTCCTTTGACTAATTAAGAAGGCCAACTTTTTATATTACTTCAAATTGTGGTTGCTGGCAATATATTGGAGCTATTATTTTCCGCATAAATCGAAATCCCGTGTCAGAGTAGCACATAGACCACATTCTGATTGTATTTGTCAGAGCAGTTATTCCATACTGAAGCGCCAAACACTAAATGTTATTTTATGGCTACCCTCCACATACTAGCAAAATATTACAGGCATTTGCAGGAGCATCGTTCTATGAGAACAGAATAATGAAATTTCTCAAAAGTTGTCAACTCTTTACTCAATAAAATGTCACAGATATTAGTTTTAGTATAAAAAATTTTTTTCAATGCATTTCCAAAGTAAATGGAGACTTTGCAAACAACTTAATACTATAAAAATCTATCATAAATATATGTGGCGGACTTCTGTATCACTATCCACTATGTAATCTGGGAGGCAAGAATTTAATATTTCTTTCCCAATTTGAAAGAACTATTTCTAAATGTTCTGTTAATTTTTATTGTTTTTTTTTCTTTTTTGTATAAATAAACCTATATTGTTTTTGTGGTATTAGTGAATTTTGATTATTGTTAACACGGCAAAAGCTAAGAACAACGGATCTGGAGCATACGCCGGAGAACACACCTTCCTTCCTACCCTTGTTCTTGTTAAAATGCCGTAACATTTTTGGTAGCTCTGAACATTTACATAGATTAATAAATCCATCCCCCTGCATAAGATCGATTAATAATCAATACAAATAATCAATCTTGTCATTTAAGAAATTATACTGCTGATATTCCACTATATTAGTTACTTCCGAATAATTTATTAATAATTCACGTAAATGTAATTAGGAATCAATAAAAGCCATTTTATTGCAATTGTTATATTTCGTATTTATATGAACATTTAATCCCCACGGATGAAAATCAAAGAGGGGAAGATTTAATTCTGGGATTCTTAATAGTAATAACGGCTTCAGCTTAAAGATAACTATTCCTTGGAGGCTGTAAGAGAAGGAGCTCTTTGCGCTTAATGACCTTGAGAGTATGAGCCGGAGAGAACGATATTACAATCTAACTTCTCTAAACTCAAAAAAGTTTCTTTTTTTTACACGACGTTGAAAATAATCTTTTTCATTTCGATGGTTGAAGACTGATTTTATGGAACCGAGATTAGTACAGGCTGCTGAAAGATTTAGTTTGTGCCAAAACCTAAGAGAGCATATTATGAAGTAAATGACTAGTCGTAACATTTAATGGGGCCATTGCTTCATGAGTTTTGTTATAATGAATTTCTGACACAGGAAATTCGAAATTTGATTTTACTTTACCTTGCCAGCTATCATAATTTTGCTTTATCCTGTACTTTTTGATATACCCATCTGTTTCCAACGTTTAAAGTTTTTGTGTCCACGCCATAAAAATTCAAGCTGTGACGGTTAGATAACTCTACTACCTTCTCTTTTGATACAAAAGATGGCGTTACCTTATCAATATCAAGGTGTATTTTCCATGATCTTTCTTGGGGAGTGTTGCGTATTTTCGTGTTCGTGTTTATTTTGTCTTGTGAAATGTGAAAATAATTAAATAACTGCTTCTGAAACTCATCTGTTATTTTCATCTACCTCATGATGAAGTTATAAAGTGTCTCGTCCCTCTACAAAGCAAATATTTTACTCTTGAATTATAAGCAGGAAAAAAAGTTTCATATCCTTAAAATTTCCATAAAACATACCTCTCTTTTGGAGCAAAATCTTGATATAAATCAGAAAGTTACGAAAGCTAACACAAGTAAACTAAATCCCAAAAGTCAAAGAAAAAATATCTGACGTTCAAACTTCCAGATGGCTGTCTTTTGAAAAGTGCATACGTGAAATTCAAGAGAGTTTCGCAAAATCCTTCAGCTTTGGGACAAGCGAAGGAGGGTTTAACATATCCTTTAGAGCCACAAGGACTTATCATTCTTAAACTCTGATCTTCTGAAATTCTTACTATTTGAAAAAGAATTTCCGCGTTCCTTCTATTCTTCCACTCAAGTTTAAATTCTTGAAGCTGTTTTTCACATAAAGCACCGTAGGAAGGAAAGTAACAGGTACAATCAGAAATTCATGATAGAATGATTTGTAATGGATTATTCTTTTCTTTTATTTACGTCTTTAACTACTCACTTTTTCTTCCTAATTTTATTATTATCAGAAAATGAGCATCGTTTTATGTAGATAGTATTTGAAGCTTAATTTATGATGTGACTTCATATTTTATGTAAG
>JAPMOR010020162.1:93173-106559 GCA_026543865.1 Argiope aurantia
ACTTCAAATAACCCCATAAAAAATCTAATAGTGTTAAATCACACGATCTAGGGGACCAAATCTCAAGACAGTCAATTCTCTGGCAGTCAGACTTTCATTATTTTTGAAATATTATTCAACAATGAAAGCATGTTGTTCTATGGTGTATTGCTCCATTTTTACTATCAGCTGTCAAATACTTTTTTAATAGGATTGTCAACACTTTACTGCACGAATGGTGGCAAATTCAAATCTTGCATTAATTTTGGGATACTCTTTATGGGTTTGAATTATACTAAAGTATTTATGCTCATTTATGTGCATGTAAACATGTGTCAGTTTCAGTGATGTCTAGACGAATCGATCGCCCTTACAGGAACGAAATGTTAAACACAGGAAATCGTAATGGTGTCTCACTACATCTCTAAACCCAAATTTTAACTTTTAAAGTAGAAATGTTTTTATTTAATATTTTGTGCGTGGTTTAGAATATATTTCCCGAGCATTGTATGTAGAAAAATTTCTAACGTCCGTAGAAAAAAAATAATTGCACTATCATCGAAACCTTAAACGATTGTCATTCTAATGAATTTTGTTTTGTAACATTTTAAAAATTTACAAAATTTTGAGTTTAAAAAAAAACTAGTAATTTTTGAAGCTGAAATTACTGAATCTGACATTCTAATTCCGTTATATTTTTCAATATTTTTTGAAGTCATGATTTGAATATTTCCCTCAAGTTAAGAAATTAACATACTTTCTAGCATGTATTTTTAATTTATTTTTTTGGTTGAGTTCAAAGACCTTCTTTATGTTAAGACCTTCGGGGAGAAGTTTGCTGATTTGGCTAGAAGCCAAATTTGTAAACTAAAGGCCCACGAAGATTATTTTGACGCAATTTAAATTTTAATAAAATCGTTTGCAACAGGCTTTCTTTCTCTGTATCACATTTTTTGAATCGTTTTCTTTTTTCATTAATTTGCTTTATTTTTTATATTCTACTTTAACAAGCGTTGTATAAAATCAGCATTTTTTTTAACTTTGATATTATGTCTTTATTATATGTTATAGTGATTTAGATTTCGCTGACATTCCTGACGTTACTAGTAACAACGAGTGGGTCCTTCTTCTTAAAAAATGATAGCGTTTTTACATGCTTTACTCTTATTTTATTTATTTTTTTACTTTTGCTTATACATAATACAGGAAAAGTATAGTAATCGTCAAAAAAATCGAAATCGAGATTTTGACGAATCTTTACAGTTTAGACCTCCCTGAGGTCGGAAAACCCATTTTTAGAAAAATGTACGTCTGCATATCTCTGTTAAAGATATCTTTAGATATCTGAGTTAAACGATTGAAATTTGTTATCCGGTCTTTATACAAATTTGCAGATTTTGCATAAAATCTGTTCAGAAGTCCGCCTATCCCTTTGTTGTAATATAAATTAACACGATAACTAAAAAACAAAGAAAACTAAATATATAAGACTCGATTTGGCATCTAGGTTTAACATGGATTTAACATCTCGATTTAACATGTAAGTACCTATCAAATTGTGAGTCAAATCCAACAATGGATTTACTGTCTGACTGTCTGTAACATTCAGAAACACATAAACGCGCTAGTTAAAAAACGGAATGTCTTAAATATATCAAATTATATATGATATTCTGTGACTACAAACCCAATTTTGTTTCAAATCTTTGTTCCAATTAATCGTGAAAAACGAGCCTAAAGCATAAATTCGATTTTCGTATGTTATTAAGAGCATGCCAGAAATGAATCGCCAAAAAATCGCCAAAGATAACACAATGTATTCAGTAAAAATACTAAATTCAAATCAAAAAATGTTTCGTTATTATTGTGCGTCAATGTCATGCAAAGCATTCTCTGTCATGGCAAGTTTATTAGAGAGTATGCAAGAAAGTTTTAGGGAGACCATTTCAGCTGGTTCTTGTATTAAATCACTTTTCGGGAAAGAACTGTTGCGATCGTTAAAGTATTCAACCTAAGTATTTGGGATAATCTCCAGGTCTTTTACCTTTTTAAATCCGCAAAACACATTTTTTCGAAATCATGTTTTTCTATGAATACGATATTTAAGAATTAAAAGATATAGCTGATATTTGTTTCTCACACTGAAACTGTAGACACATATTGAATTCTACATAGAACCCAACAAAGAAAACTCCGCCGACATATTCTTCTATGCATGTATGTAATCGAAAATTGAAGAACCAAATATCTGAGCCGATGAAATTAGTATTTTTTCGTAGCACCATAATTGCAAATAATTCAAAAACTTGGTCATCTGAATGGGTGAATTGTAGATGTGTTACAACCAATTCGCCCGGAGTGAATTCGAAAAAAAAATGTCGACAATAGATAACGAAGTTTTAATTTACACGAAACACAGATAACAAAACATGGTCAAAGCGAACACAAACAATACTTGCAGAAATTGTTGTCTGTGGAAATTGGAAGGAAACGCAAATCGTTATTAAAAAACAGCAACAGTGCAGTTAAAGATCTGTCCTAGCAGTTAACACCCCCCAAAGGGAGAACACCATGACAGGGTAATGAATATTCAAAAAAAGATGTACAGATCTCGACTCTTGATCAAGATATCATTATAATTCTTGTATTTTATAAAACCTTTATTTTTGTCGTCATATTGTCGCAATATTTTAAATTCGTAATAATATTACTTTTATACCGATTTTAAAGGTTTGTGTTAAAGTTTGAATGCAATATTCGAAAAGGAAGAATGTTTGTTGGTTTGAACATTTGTGCGTATTTAAAAACTGTGGCTTTGAAATACAATATGCAAGACAAATTATGTCAAACATAAATGGATGATACAAGGCTATTTGGCATATAGCCTTAACGTTTAAATTATGTATATTTACTTCAAATGTTACAACGAATTATTCAAAAATAGGATTATAAAATATATACATTATTCTGTTCGTATAATATAGAACTGAACACAAAACGTGAAATACTGCCTTAATATAAGAGAAAGATAACTGGTTGGGGGGTGGAGAACTATCTCATTGGTTATAATTGTAATCTAAGATGCTATAATTCTTCGTGAAATCTTTGCAGTGAAATATACTTCAACAAGGAAATGCATCCTTTCCAGGAAAGGATAAGTTTTCGAGATTTTTTGTCGTCAACTAGCTGAACAGACGACTGAAAAACTGAAAACAAAATTCCAATCTTTTAATTTCTAACCTTTCCACTAGAAAAGTATCAGGTACCCAAAAATTGAAACTGAAAGCAGTATCATCTATAAAGGAAGGTCTGATTCTTTTCTCTTTATTATAGTTTGGTGAGTTATTAGTAGTATGTAATCTGATATCATTCGAACCTTAGTTGCATTGTGGATGGAAAACACAATATAATAAGGCTTTTTAAGAGCAGATAAAACTTAATGCTAGTATATAAAGAAATTTTTTCTTAAAAAGGAAAATGAAAACTTTGGCCTTTGTAACGATTGTTATTTAATAAATATTACCAAACAAACTTCAAAAACATTTTATACCCTCTGAAAAATGGAAGACAAAACTTGGAGAAATATAATGTGATATTTTGATCTTCATCTATCAAGTAGCAGAGAAATATCGCAAAAATGAACATTACTTCAACAACGTTTTGTAAAATAAATACCTTTCTAACACAAAATGCTCTACAACATTATTATGATATCCTCTTGATGTAATATAATCTTGATACCATAAAGATACACAATATTTTGAACTAATACAGTATATAAGCCTAACTTCGGTGTTAAACAATTTATTAATAGAATCGATCATAGCAATTTAAATCAATCAGTATAATCACAGATGTATATGAAAATTTGTAGGCTTGGTCTCCCCTCGACTTTTTTGAATACTCATACTGTATGGTCAGTTTTATCTCGTTACATTTCTTGAATTATCAGATATATGTAGCTGTGCGATCTGTAGCAATAAACATATAATCTGTAAATTAATCAATTTTTTTTAAGATAGAGAGCAGCACATATTAATGGTGATTAGCCATTGATATGTACTGCTCTAGATTACTTACACATACCATTGATATGAGCTTAGAACTGTTGGATTGCGTATGCGCAGCTCATCTATCTAAGAGCGTTGGTGGATTTTGAAGACAAACCATGAAACAAATTGTTACATGGATGCGATATGTGATAATAGGTAATTATGTAATTGCAACATCTAGGACCAATAGTTAACATAATTAAGCCTCTTTCTGTTAAATTTACCTCAGTTATCTTACTCATAGTAAACAAACTGGATTGGTGCCCCCCCCCAAAAAAAAAACGTTCTCCCATACTCTCTAATAAAAACGTGATCCAAGAATATTCCTTGCATAACATTGGCGTACAATAATTAGGAAGTATCAACTTTTGATAAGAATCCAACATTTTCACTGAATCTGTCGTATGATCCTTGGCGAGTGTTTTGGCGATTAATCCCTGACATGTGATTAATAGTACCCGAAAACCGAATTTCTATTTTAAATGCGTTTTTCCGAACGGATTGAAACAAAAATTAGACACAAAGCAACACTTGTACACAGACACATAACAAATCCGATATATTTAAGTCATTTGGTTTTTGAATTATCGTGATTGCATGTTTCTAAAAATGTAGACCAATCCCTCGTTGGTCAATCCCTCGTTGGAATTGAGTCAAAATTTGATAGGTGTCTAGACTATAGATAATAATAAGTGGATAGTATTTTATCTGTCTAGTTCTCTTCTTTTTGTAGTTATTGTGTTAACTTATGTTCGAAGAGCTAAGCGGAATGATCCCTTTGTACGGATTTTATTCAAACTTTGATAGAAATCCACACATTTCTGTGTGAAGACCATACACGAAATTTCATTCGTCTAGCTCAAAGCACTTTTGAGTTATTTTTGTCACAGGCAGAATAAAGTTTTTCAAAAATGGAGGTCTCATGGAGGTCTAAAACGTGGAGATTCGTTAAAATCTCGAGTCTTAATTTTTTGACGATTTCTATATTTTCTCTGGAGGAAAAAAATATTGTACAGTATCTATTCTACTTAGACTCGTGTTCCCTTTTGTAAATTGCTCATTCCTGAATTAAAAATTAAAATGAGACTAAATAGCGTAGCAAATTTCTGTTCATTCTCTCTTTGAAGTCGTAATATGTCAAAGTATTATTCTAGCTCTTAACGTAAGTGGAACATTTCCTTTGTGATATTGAATCTGTTGTTAATGGTGCAGATGTATGGAAAGCTGGTGAGAATTCAGTTGTTGTCCTTAATATCTGACCATGGTGCAAAATGATGAGAAACGTTCCAAAATAACTCTTGTGTTAAATAAAATATGGGAATTAATATAACTAAGCGTAACTAAACTGAATTTGATCCATTCAGCAGGATGCATTTCTGAGTTATTTTGATCACAGATAGAAGTCATAAAATCAAAATGTGTTTTTTTAGGGGGACGATAGAAAATGCGAAACATTGCGATTCATTAATATCTTGATTTGAATTAAAATCTCCAATTTTGTAATTAAATACATGCTTTTTTTTATTTATTTTTTTTACTTTTTCATATACGTACTATAGAGAAAGTATAATAATCTTCGAAAAATTAGAAATAGAGATTTTGAAGAATCTCTATGGTTTTAGAACTCCCTGAGTTCGAAAAACACATTTTTAGAAAATAATCGTCTATCTGTTACATAGCTAACTCAAAACCGCTTTGAGCTAGAAGGCTGAAATTTGGCTTACGGCCTTTACATCAAATTTACAGATTTCCATCAAATTTTGAATAAAATCTGCTCAGAGGAAATCCGTCTGTCTGACTGTTCGAATATAAGTTAACACGATAATTACGAAACGAAGAGAGCTAGATAGATAAAATTTGGTAAACAGATTTAACAATTATAGTGTAGATAATTTTCAGCTTTTGAACGAAATCCAATTACAGGTTGACTGCCTATCGGTCTATACTTTCAGAAACATGTAAACCCTATAACTCAAAAACGCAATGAGTTAAATATATCAAATTTGGTAAGTTATTTGGCGACTTTAAGTGTAATTTTATGGCAATTTTTTGTTGCATTCGATTGGGAAAAACGCGTCAGTAACCCAAATTCCAATTTTGGATACTTTTGACCGCATATCAGGAATTAATTGCCAAATAACTCGTCAAGTAATACACGAATGATTAGGTAAAAATGCTAAATTCACGACAAAAGTTAATATTTCATAAATATTATAAGCTAATGCCATGAAAGGCACTCACTGAGAGAGTATTAGAGAGTATGCAAGAAAGTGTTTTTTGGGGCGAGCACTCCCGCTGATTAAATCTTAACATTTGTTTTTCAAAATTAGATAGTTTTAAATATTAATTCAATCATTTGTTCTTTCATTTTTGAAAAGTGATTATAAAACGACGAATACTCATTAAATTTGGATTAAGTACCAAGATGAAGCAAGATTTATTATCTGTTTACGGTTTGTGGAAGGATTAAGGCAATTATTTCCCGTAAAAAAACAAAACTAAGTTCTAATTTATATCTTCATCCATGCATTTAATCAGGAAATATAAAAATTTCTAAGAATATATATTTTTTAAACTTTCCTATGGATTTCACAAAAATATTTTCTGCAAAGAGGAATTTACTAGATAATTATTGGGAAGCACTTCCTAAATAATTAACTTTTAAAGCAAATAAAACTGAGTTGAAAATTTTATTGACGTGTTAAAATGATACTGAATAATTGGCGACAAGGAATGGTTTGAAATATTAAAAACAATAAAATGTTTCTCTATAATCCTGTTCTCTAAAGTTTTTAATTATTTGTTTCGAAAATTCAGAAGAAATTAATTAGTTCTCGAACAGATAATGTTAATCTAGTAACCCAATTATTTTGAAATGAATTTACGGTGGGTCAAATATTTTTAATGAACTAATTTAAATCATAAAATGAAGTTAAAATTATTTTGCCGGTTATTTTTATTTTTTATATTTATTTATACAGATTTGCAATACTTTCAATGAACAAAAAAAAAAGAAAAAAAAACTGTACAGTATGTTAACAAATGGGCTTTTCAATAAAAGTTAATTTTGTAAGATAAGATTATATAAAAAATGTATACAAATGTCACTTGAATCATGGCCTGATAGCTGGCTTCTAAATCTTTAAGTGTAAGCATGAATTTATAGTTGAAAAAGGTTTTAAACGACTTAAATAACTATATCTTATGTTGTTTGAACCTATAAATGTTCTTCTAATAAATTACAAAATGTAGAATTTTATACAGTTCTTCAGTTTTACTAGTCATATTTATTAAAATGCCCTTACTACATGTTACACACACTTACATGTTAAGCAAAAAAAAAAAAAAAAAAAATTTTTTTTTTTTTGAAAAATATCATTCAAGTTGAGGAACTCTGAATATCACCCTTTTAGAAATTTTTATACCGTTTCAACAAAGATCTCCTAAGATCCTTTCGGCCAGTCTAAAATTCACTGGCCGAAAATAACGAAATTCAAAGCTTTAAAAATCGGTTATTTATTTTCGTAGAAGGATAGAATTATTTGTTGGAAATATTTGTGTGTCAAGAATATTTTACTAAATATGACTAGTAAGGTCAAAAACTGTGCACAAATTTAAATTTCGTAATTTTTTAAGCGTAACATTTACTGAAACAACAATAAATATAACTCTTTAAGTCATTAAAAACATTTTTTCAATTGCAGTTATATGATAATACTATGATGATGTCAAAATTGGCTATTGGGTCATTGTTAGACTGGATGCTCTACATACATATACTGTTATATAAAACAAGGCAATCAAATACATTATAATGAAATTAATACCAATTTACCACATCATTTTCTACATAGCATACAACGAAAAGTCATAACATTTCAGAGGCACATTTATTGGCTGAAATAGCACCAAATGTAATTAATTCTTTGTGTCATTTAAGTAAAATAGACTTAGGGTATTAATCTTTACTTTTCGTATAAAAAGAATACAAAGAGAAAGTATTGTAATCATGAACATGAAGTCGATAGTCTTATGAATCTTCACATCTAGACCCCCTTGAACCCGAAAGACCCATTTTTGGAATTATGATTTCCTGTCTGAGAACACAATACTTCAAAACTGCGTTGAGCAAGAGGGATGAAATTTAGCATATGGTCTCTACATTGTTTATTCCATATTTGTAGATGTTTGACACATTTTGAATGAAATTCATTCAGAAAAAGTCTTTTTATCCAGTTATCCGAATATAAATCAATAACTGCAAACCGAAGAGCGCTAGATGGATAAAATATGGTAGGTCGATCTAATAAATATAATATAGATAAGTATCAAATTTTATACCAAATCCGTTGTCAAGAAGTTGACTGTCTGTAAGTCTGTCCTTTTTCATGCATGTAAATACAATAATTGAAAAACTTCATACCTAAGAGAAATTAAATTTGGTTCACAGTTTAAGAATCTAAAGTTTATATCTTTATAAAATTCTGAACCACATCTTCCAGAAGTTTCACCTATCTTTAAATCTATACTTTCACAAGAATGTAAAGACGATAATAAAAACCCCAATGACTTAAATATATGAAATTTGGTATGTGACTACAGATGTAGATCTGTGTCTAATTTTGGTTTTATCAGTTGTCATTTCTTTCCTTGAATATATTGTATATCTTTTTATAATAAATAATTCTTATGTTCTGTAATGTAATAAAATATAAATTTAAAAATATTTATTTTTTTAACTTTAGTAAGAAATTTAATTTTATAGCTGTCTTGTTGTCTGTAATTGATATTTCAAACCGACATCATGTATAGAATATACAGAATTTTATAAGCTAATAATATTTTTTTTGCACGTCAAGTGACTTTAACTCAAAAGCAGGTTATTCAACTTTTAGAAAAAGTGATTTTAGGAGAAGCAATAGAATTTCTCATGTATCAAAAATAATGAAACCTGGCAAATAGGATGAATGGGTCACAGACGATAGTCAAATGTGCCTTGTCAAGTAGAAAGATAATATATCCATGACTATTATCCACATGTATAGGTAATGAGTCAATTGGAATAGGCAGAAGTAGACAAAATAATTGAAACAAAAAGCTGACATAAAATAATCTGCTTTTGTAAAAGCATATAATATGGGAGGCATCGACCATTATTTTGCATATTACCAGTATGCAGTAATTACAAAAAAAGGACTAACGTAAGCATTCATACATTTTTCAGATTTAGTAGTTGTCAATTGCTTGATATACTATAAAATGGTGGCAAAGCGACAAGCTGAGCTATCAGGAATGAAGTCGAAAATGTTATGACCTTACTGCAATTTCAAATGCATATAATTCGGTCCCTGTAGAAATATGAGGGAATTCTCATCATCAGCAAGAAAGGAAACCAAGAACAAGTAAAAAACAGGATCTTTCAATGAAAACAAATTAATAGAAGAAGGGTCATCAAATGATGGAAATGCAACTACAAGACCATTGGAAATTTCATTACCATCTGGTGAAAATACCTCTAAAAGAGCACAAAAAACTGTCCCTTCCCAATTAAAAAGAAATAAGACTAGATATGTCATGTCATCTACAACATTACTTAGACGATAAGTATGTATTAAAATGCAGGTATCCAGGATGTAACTCGAGGAGAAGTGTCAAGTGCTCAAAATGCAGTATCTACTTAATTAATATTTAAAAAAAATAAAATTTCCTTCAGAATAAGTTTTAATAGATTATTAATATTATAAATTTTGTATTTTGTTTTTCATTTATAAGGCCTTAGAATAAAAAAAAGTACAGTTATTAAGAAATCAGCAAAATTTTTTATTTTTTTTTTTTTTTTTTTTTTTTTTTGAGGATGCTTTGGCTTACTTAAGACCCGAGGTACACATATGTGTACCTTAAAATTATGGGACTTAAAATTGTTTGATCAGAAAATATTTTTTTTCCACACACTATTGAGATGTAACAAAGGTAAAAGATCTAGAAATCAAATTTTTAAACCAGTTTTAAAAAAGTCGGGACTAAAGAGGATATGTGAACAGGATTGCTAAAAAAACATATTGAGCTATAAGTGTGATCTTTGGGGATTAATCTACAAAGATCGCACTTATAGACTCTTTCATAACAGTAATTTGCCAATGTCATACAATTAATAATACGCAACTATTTTTATTAGAGAATATGCTAAAAAGTTTCGGAGATATCATTTCTTGTTGAAAGTATATACCATTTTTTAAAAAAATCTGGGAACTTAATTATCGGACTATGATTAATGTGAACACTTTGTATATTTGTGGGATAGGATTTATGTCTCACACGATGGCAGCATGCAGAGTGACGTCATGGCGCTTATATCTTGACCGATCGGCAATATGGAAGAAAGGAGCAAAATTTGAAGGAGTTGAAGCTATATGATGTTTGCAGTGTGATGCCTGTTTTGTGTGTGTGTGTGTGAAAGGTAGCCAGATTTCTGTATTCCCTTTCCTTTTATTAGATTCTACAGAAAAACTACCTATTGCAATGGTTCTACTCACAAGACTTTTAAAATATATATATATAAATATATAAAATATAAAATATATAAATATATATACAAAATATATATATATATATTTAAAATATATAAGCACATAATTCTTAATAGCAGAAGGCAGGTTTGAATAAAGTGAAGAGACTTTCGATTTCTTGACGCCGTTTTATTTTATTTTGGAGAAGCTCGCATAATGTACAAGCAAGAGCGAAGGATACACACACAACACAAAACAACTCAAAGCGAAAAAGAGAGAATGAAGGCCAGCTGAACATTTTATCTCTGATCTTATATAACATGAGATTTGCACCACGTGTCGATTCAATACACGTGTTGACCTTTGACAAGGGAAACGGAGGGATAATTTTCACTCGACACCTGGAATTTATGGCGCCTCATTTTTACAAAGCGCCAAAAGTGGAATGGGATCAGGAAACAAGAGAACACTTTAGAATGAATCCGAAATTTTCCAAATTAGGCAAAAATTTAGGAAATTAATTAGATTAAATTAGATATTAAAATATCATTATAATTTTTCCCCCACCGTAAGACATGGAAATGCGTCGGGAACCTTTAGACACACAGCCATACCTTACAGTGATATTCAAGCAAGAAATTAAAATTTAAATGCATATTACAAGTGATACCCGAATTTCCTTTACCTTTACATTAATACAGAAATCATTTTGATCAATATTATTTAGAATATAAAATAGATAAAGTGATATCTGTGGAAAGATTAGAAAAATTTAAATATTCAACAACATCAAAATAATAATATTAAAATGTATAATATAAAAATGATTTTCTGCAGAAACTCAGTTTATTATAAAATTGTCTCTTTTTATTGAGGAATACCTCTAAAGAATGCTTGCACACAGTGTCTTTTAATAGTAGAAGGCTCACCAAAATCATCAAATGGGATATAAAATACTGGAATAATAAATTGAACTTATATAATATTAAAATATCAACATAGTTCTGATTTTTGTATGTAACACTAGAATCTGAGAATAATAAATATGAAATTCAAATACTCATTAAAACATTAATACTCAAAACAAATGACATAAAACTTGTAATTTTAAAAGAAAAAATAACCCACTAGTTATTTAATTAGTGATGAACAGTTAAATGTTGTAAACTAAGTTCTAGGTTAGGTGAATCTTAATGACTTAAAATTAGGACATCAAGAAGGGGGGAACATAATTCTTATTCTCTTTCTACTCTCATCCAGGAATATTTGTTTCCAAAGTGGAGAACAACATATCCAGGATAGAAATAGAAAGAGATAGAAATTAATTGTGAGATTGACCCTATACTCACATCTCAATAAGACTGCTGTATTTGAATTTATTCTTGTGATGGCGCCTATCATAGCGTCATCATCATCCCGAAGAAAAGGAAAAAAAAAAAAAAACTCTTTCGAGTAGAAACAACTGGCCAACCTAAGTTGGTACAAGAGAACACTTTATAATGACCCGACGTGGGCCAAATTAGGCAAAAATTTAGGAAATTAATTTGGATTAAATCAAATATTAAAATATAATTACACACACACACACACACACACACACACACACACACACACATATATATGTGCGTGTGTGCGTGCGTGCGTGTGTGTGCGTGCGTGTGCGTGCGTGTGTGTGTATGTGTGTGCGTGTGCGTGTTGATCTTGTGAACAGAATAACTGGAGTAATTTTATATGGATTTTAACTGGCTCGGAATAAGTTGTTAGAAATGCAAATATCTCGTACAAATGGCCCATCTAGCTCAAATGTGGGGTGGGGTGGGGTAAAATTTTCATTTCGCTATAACTTTCTTAATATTGAAGACAGAAAAATAAATCTAATTAACCAAATTAGCACCTCATCAAAACGAACCTATAAAGTTTTTCGATAACTGCAATATCTTAGAAGTTGGCAGAAAAGTGATTTTTCAAGCCCTCATTTTGAATGTCTCTAACATCAACAATTTATGTTGCCAAATATTAACTTAGTGACTTTCCGACTTTGCCTTCCCGCTTGTCGAGAGGAGTTTTTTAATTGTCTTCTTGTTTTAAATGATGTACATGCTTTTTTTAACTTTTAATAAAAACCATTTTAAATACTGTATCTTTCGTTTATAATAAGCTCTGAGTATCACACTCAAACCCATATACAGTACATTCCCAAATATCCAGTTCGCCACTATCCGACTTAATTTTCCTTTAATGTAATTAAATGAAGGTAAGGCGTTGCATTGGAAACATTTCCAAGGCGTCTGCTACGATCCTCCGGCGTATCGTCTGCAAAATACAAGTTGTGACAGGAAAAGAGAAGCGTTCTGCCGATGGCTCATTGTTTCATCAGTGTTTAACGGGCCTTCATTATTGCTGTTGTTCCTGATTATAACTGCACAGTATGTACAGTATTCGCAAATTGCTATTAGGGTATACTTAATTTTTTTGAAGTGTACCACAGTGTAGATTACATCATTTATGTTAAAATGCGAGAAGTGTATATCCTTTAACTTACTTTTTCTCTAATAAATTCTTGAAACGTACAGTGTGATACATAAACATATATTAACTACCAGTACAGAACCTTCTATTTTAACTCGACACATTACCGGCAACTCCTTCTAGGATTCAACGAGCAGCGGCCGCGTTCATACTCTACGTAGCTTGAGATAAATGGCCGGGTACTCAATAGGAAGTGAGAAAATATTATTATAACAGTATGCATTAACTCTTGCTTATCCTTATCCGGCCTACCCCATTAGATCGGATACTAGGGAGTGTAATATATATATATATATATATATATATATATATATATATAT
>JAPMOR010020162.1:106659-124440 GCA_026543865.1 Argiope aurantia
TTAATTTAGCCCATATTAGCTTCATTCTAAAATGTTCTTTTATTTCCTGATACAATTCCACCTTTTTTTATTTAATTAATTCGACGTAAGTTCTAAAATTGCTGTAGTAGCCAAATTCCCACACGCCGAGTGAATGGAGAAAAAATTGTCTAGCTAAGCGAATTCTTTTTAAAAGATACCTAGATTCCTCTACCTAAATCTGACACGTGTAAAGAAATCCTTGTTGGAATCTCATAGTATAAATAAGTCAGGAAAAAATTTCCTCGCCGTTTTTAGCTTTTCCTCTTTTCGCTTATGTGTCGTTCAGTGTTGATGTGCTCGTCGCTTCTGTTTGTACATAAATTATGCCTCCTGGGAAGGAATAAAAGCGAAATTTAAAATTCGAAAGTGTCTTCTCTATCTTCAACCACAATTCTGCTTAAATTTTTATATACATATATTGATATTTTAAAATCTAATTTAATTTTATTTAATTTCCAAAGTGTCTTAAATTAGCTCATATTAACTTCATTCTAAAATATTCTCTTTTTTCCTGATCCCACTGCACTTTTTCTATTTAATTAATGCAACAAAAGCTCTGTGAAAATGCTTTAGTCAGCGGTTCCCACACTCCGAGTGAAGGGATAAAATACTGTCCAGCTAAGAACATTCTTTTGAGAGATCCCTATGATCCCTTACTTGTGTTGGACACGTGTTAGAAATCCCTATTAAAATCTCACAGTATATATTCACAGGGATAAAATTTTCATCAGTTGTCGTTCTGAGTTGTGCTCGTTGCTTCTGCTTGTTCATAAATCATGCCTCCGGGGACGGAAAAAAAACGAAGTTAAAAAATCGAAAGTATCTTCACTGTCTTCGAAATTGCCTTCTGCTTCAAAAATTAAGCTTATATATATATATATATATATAAAATTAATTGATCACATCACTTTATATAAATTATACATTTTAACGAATGGATACCCCTTAAGTTTTTTTTTATTTTATATTTCCTATAGTCTCATGCATTATTCCCAAAAATCCAAATGGCATAAAAAAAAGCGTGCCTTCTCAATATATTTATGTCGGGAAAAAATACACAGTAGAAGAAAAACTGTAATAAGAGACGTCTGAAAAGCATTTTATAAGCAAACTAAATGACGCAGTATTCCCATTCCGGAGATAAAAGCCCCCGGAACAGCAAAATATATTCTTGAAATAACCTTTGAAGAACCCTTTAAAGAAGGTACTTACGAAGGTGGTGTTTGGCATAACAACCGTCCTCCGCAGCGTCTCGGCGTTGTAGATGGTGGCGGCGCCATCTGAGTCTCGGAACAAAAATTCGTGATCTAGAAAAGATGGAGAAAAGAACATAAATTTCGAAATTTATCACTTCTAGAATAGGATACAAAATTCTAGAATAATGTGGCAAGATTTTATAACAGAAAAACCTGCGTGATAACGACCAGATGTTTGTTTTCTCTTACCTTAAGTAGGCTGTAGTAATATTTTTTGAACGATTATGAAGTAATGTAAATGAGGTATTTTCATAATATTTTGAAGCTGAAATGTTCCATTTGATTGATTTTGTTCACCATATCATTTCATATCTTAATCTGTATGATAATGACGGCTTTTCTTAAAATTAACAAATACAGTTTTCCCCATTCCTCTTCATAGTTTCTCGTGGTTAATTAATTTTTACTTTCTCGTATATATAGTATAGAGAAAATAGAATAATCGTCAAAAAATACGAACTCGAGGTTTTGACATATCTCCACTTTTTAGACCTACCTGAGTTCGAATGCAACATTTTTTGGGAGATGTCCGTCTATAGGTCTGTGACAAAGATAACTCAAAAACGCTTCAAACTAGACGGTTGAAATTTGGCATATGATCTGTATACCAAATATGCAGATTTTTATCACATTTTGAGTAGAATTTCTTCACAAGAAGTCCGTCTGTCCTGCTGTTCGAAAATAAGTTAAGACGATAATTACAAAATAAAGAGCTAAACAGATAACATTCTTTATACAGATTTAACATCTATAGTGTAGACACCTACCACATTTTCGGCTTAATCCAACTACGAATTGACTGCCTGTCGTCTGTACTTTCAGACACATGTAAACGCGGTAGTTCAAATATACAATGAGTTCAATATATCAAATTTGATATGGGAGTTTGGGACTACAAGTGAAGTTTTGAGTCAAATTTTTGTTTCAATCGGTGGTGAAAAGTGTGCTAAAACACAAATTCGATTTTTGGATACTATTAATGCATGCCAGGGTATAATCGCCAAATACCTCATCAAGTATCACATAATAAATACAATAAAAATGCTAAATTCATGTCAAAATTTAGCATTTTGATGCTATTACACGCCGAAGCCATGTAAGACCTTCTCTGGCATGAAAATTTATTATAGAGTATGCGAAAAAGTTTTTGGGTGACCTCTCTAGCTGATGTTTTATTTCGATTTTTTTAAAGCTATGATTATTTATTTTTCTTTGCAATAATGCAATGATCCAAGTCAATGCATAATGCATAGTTTTAGGCATATGATTTTCGTTATTTTCGATATTACAATCACATGTGGGTGATGCATAATCTATTGGTAATATACTTTTAGGTATATAATTGTTCCTTGTTTTTTTCAATAATAATTCGTAAATTAATGCTCATAGATAAATATCCCAACTTCGCAGGGTTGTCAAAGTACAACCATAAGTTTCAAAACAACAGATGAAAGTTTAAATTCAATGCAATTATAAGTGTTTAAAGCGAGTCCATCTGGAAATACGGAAGATATCGAAGTGGTAGAATAATTTACACTTTTATCTGTATGTTACATACACACTTTTATCTGTATGTTACAAACACGCTTTTATCTGTATGTTACAAATACACTTTTATCTGTATGTTACAAACACACTTTTATCTGTATGTTACAAACTCACTTTTATCTGTATATTACAAATACACTTTTATCTTATATTACAAACACACTTTTATCTGTATATATAAAAGCTTGAAAAGCTGCAAATATGCATGTATGACAATAGTTGATTTTTTTAGAGGGCTACTTCAAAAAGCAGGTATTATTTGTTCATCGTTTTTCTCACAATTATTTTACATTTACGGTCTTGAGTAGTGTGTTTAGATTGATAGACAGATATTGTTTAGTTAATATATTTTTAAAAATTTATTTAATACTAGCCGCGTTTGGCGACCAGCCGGTTCGCCAATCTTAATGTTCGTTAAAATTTTAATAATTAAATATTTTATGCAATTCTTACTTTAATAACTTCGTCATCAAAATATTTTAAAACTTCAAATTTTGATAGTCATATAATTCACTCATAATATTATAAACACCTTCAGTCATAACGTAATATGTATCTCTCTAATTTTCTGTTAGCTCCCGTAGAATTTATACTTTAAATTAAAGTGGAAAGGATTAATCTGCAATTAATATAATAATATTTTTTACTGATGCACAGTATTTTTTTGTAATATGATTACTGAAAACAGTCACTGAGCGTTTAAACTTTATGGGCACTAAAGAATATCTTTCATAATTTATGTAATATTTCAAGAATTTGTCAACAAAATTTTCTCAGATTCATCATGACCAGATCGATTAATTAAAAATGTTTAATTTTGAATGCATCAAACAATAAGAAAATAAAAAGCATCGTTTAAAATAATCGGTTGAAAACAGATTAAAAAAACTACTTAAAAAACGATGTACTTAAAACTATAAGCATATACAAAAAACATATATAACTAACATAAATACAATTTAATTACAAAAGCATGCAGCTAAAATAAAAATAATTTAAATCATCCATTGATAATGGTTGTCATGTCAACAATCAGAACACAATGTGCATGCGTGAATTTTCAACGCCAGTTACGGAAACGCAAATGCGTGAATTTTTCAACGACAGTTGGGGTAACGCTATGCAGATTAGAAATTTTTAATTTCCTTTATTCTGTGTTATTTTAATTCAAAAGTACTTCAGAATGAATCTGAAAGATGGATTAATTAACAATGTTTAATTTTAAATGCATAAAACATTAAGAAAATAAACAGAATCGTTTGAAATAATCGGCCGAAAAATGTTAACCCTAGCATCATTACTGTTGGAAGGGGGGGGGAAAAAAAAGAAAGATAAAACTGAAGCTTTACTCATTTCTCGGTGGGGAAAATGGAAGATTTTTTTGGCGGGAAAGTTAGCTTTTAATTAATAATTAAAATTCTAATTAAAAATTCAAAAAAAGTACCCCAGGTGCACATTCCCGACCTTTAAGTTATACATGTACCAAATTTGGTAGCTGTAGGTCAAATGACCTGGCCTGTAGAGCGCCAACACACACGCACACACACACACCTTGAGCTTTATTTATAAGTATAGATGACTGACATATACTTAAATTTATTTTACAAAGAATTTCTTACGTTTTAGAAGAATGAAATTCTTCATAATTTTATATTCTTAACAAGAATTCTTTCTTTTAATCTTTGCGGGACAGAATTGTTATTCCATAATACAGAACACTAGTGATGGTGAGTTTAATAATCTGAGAAAATAATCTGAAGAATACAAATTCAAAAATTATTTTTTTTTTAAATTCACTTATAAAGTACATTTAAAAAAACTTTTTATAATTAAAAGTTTTCTGATTTAAAAGAATTTAAAACATGGAAAATCATTAGAATCTTTTGAAAATTTCGATATTTCCTCTATATATAATCGTTTGCGCGAAATTAAATATCGAAATAAAGGTTATGTTAGCTAAATGTCATGAACCCAATGTTTTATTGAACAAATAATATTCCCAAATCACCGCAGACTGATTCTAGGCCTTTGAAAATATGAAAATATTTTCTCTATTAATATATTCATAAATGGATGATGAAACAAGAATATTGATTCGATGCCAAATCCAACTCAATAAAGTTTGAAATTTAAACTGACATTTATCTTTCCTGTTGTCTTTTCCTATAACGAGAATCTAGGTTGTCGAGAAATCTTTTACATGTAATTTGATTTCGTTTCTTGTCAAATATTATTAATATACATAGAAATGTTGCGACAAATGTATTATTTGGAAATATTAGGAAATTCATTCTTATTGTCATTTTTTAAATCTTTTGTTTATGATTACATTCATTTCGCTTAAAAGGAAATTTAGGTGATAGAAAACTTGCAACTAAAATAAATTTAAATAAATAAATAAAAAGTAATATATCTCATGCTACCAAAAGAGAATTTTTGGAAATCATCTATCTCAAACAATTTTGAAATGAAAACATTTTAGTAGAAACACAAAGTGACCCCCTCTTTTTTTTTTGAAAACCATTCAACTTCTAATCAGTTAAAATAACACCAGATGGGGAGATGTGTCGATAGAAAATCATAAAATAAATAAAAAACAGTTTATTTTTCTGATTAAAAATATTTTGTCTAAAAGAAGAAAAAAAAGATTATATTGCAGTAAAAAGTTTACCTTTTTTTTTTTTTGCTGATTAAATAACTAATCAATTAAAGCAATACCAAAAAGGCAGATGGAACAGTCGAAAAGAATAATTAGTAAATAACGATGTTAAAAATCAAAAGCATAAAATAAATTTTTAAAACATTATTTCAAACAGTTTTTTAAAAGCTTTTTTATTATTTTGTTGTAAAAAATATTGTACACCGAACATGGCCCATTTTTCGGTATACTGATCCAGTGGTAAAGATGCAAATTATCTGATATAAGGAATTAAATTTGTATGATAAATACACGAATTACGTAACGTATCTAAACCCTAATTTTTCTTATCGGTAATTCTATTAAAAATAGAAGAATTATTTGCTGTTCTGTCCTGTCATTAATTTATTATCAGAATTTATTTATCTATTTTATATGATGCAGAAAATTTAAAGCTACAATTTAGTATAAAAAATGGTCTGTCAAAAAAATGATCGTCTTCTTGCTCTTAGAATGTTTAGATTTATTTTCATTCTAGTATCTGTTCAAGGATATTTATTATACTTTTTAGAAATAAAATGGCCTGATTTCATGCCTGTAACATCATTTTTGCCTTGATGTAGCATTTTCCCCATAAATAAAAGAAAATAAACTGTAAAGGTGGACGTATTCTCAAAGCAACGAAGATCTTTTTACTGAAGAATAATGCTGTCTTTCCCCTTTTAACTGCTAGCTCGACTGAGGCTCATCTATTTCTTTTATTTAAATTCAAATAATCAATTGTTAAAAAAGTCTGTTGGGAAGAGAGATGTTAAATTTGGATTAAATATTTTTTTCCACAAGTAATGCTCTATAGTTGTAAAATTCCTAGACAGAGAAAGTTAGACAAGAAAGTACAAATAAATCATTTATAAAAATAATTTCATACATAGTATTTACATCAAATACAAAGAAACAATTTAAGAAAAAGTCGTCTGCATAGAAACTTTATCGTTTATTTGCTTCAAAGAATGTCAAGAATTATTTGATGTATATTCCTGAATGCTTCATTTCTTTTGTATACATTTTTTAGAAAATGAAATGTCTCGAAATAATGAAAGTAGCATTGTCTTTACTCTGATATTTTTCCTAGACATTTTACTTCTTTCTTTATTTATTTCTTGACATTTTAGCATTAAAAAAATAGGAATGGGTTGATGCGATGAATAGCTTCATGATAATGATGACCATTTTACGAAAGAATAATGCTATATTCAAATATTTTTGTTTGTCTAATGTTGTAATTTGATTTTTTTCATGTCAGTAAAGATGGAATATCGTTAGAGATCTTTCATTTCCTAATATACTGTAGTACCGAAGTTGAAATCTTCATATTTCTTCAACAATTCACACTGAAAGGTTTTAGATGACAATTCATTACTATATTAGTTTTAAAATTCAATTATTATTTAATCTTAATTTCAAGAAAATGTACAATAATAATTAAAAAAATAAAAAGTAAAAAAAAATACCCTAAAAAGTTCTAGTTTAATACCCTAAAAATTATGTTTATAAAGCAGTTTTTAATCAGCTTATTCTTATAGTTTAGATTAAGAGCAGGATTTCTTTTATTCTTTTTTCCAATCTTTTATTTGTTATCACAAATAATTCATCAGAATTATTTATTCTACAATAGATGCAAAAGAAAAAAATCTACTGGAAAAAATCGTCTGCGCAAATATTTGATGGCGTACTCGTTCCTGAGAATGTCTAAACTTATTTTCATGCTCATATTATTCTGAAACAATTTTTATTTTCTTAAAAAAATAAAATAGTTCATTATGTGAAATGCAGCATTAGAGTTGCAGTTATGCATATCGTTAAACAGGCATTCAAGAAGAAAATGTATTATTGTAATAGGTTAAATTCAGGAAAATGATATTCATCTTACGAAAGAATAAAGCGATTTTTCGCTTTTTATTAGTTTCACGTTAAGGTTCTTATTTTTTATTTAAAATAACCAATTAATAAAATAATTAATTAAGATAAAAGATAAACTAAACTTTGGGTGAATTCTCTCTTACCATTAGTAATATAATTTGAAATAGATAGATTTCTAAGAGTGCAAAAGTTAATTATGAATTGCCAGTATGCCAATTGAACTGTAGCATTAAACACAGTGTTTACAATAAACATAAAGAAAAATTCAGGGGAAAAACATCTGCTTAAAAAATATAAATTGACTCATAAGAAGGTTTGAAATTATTTTCGTGTTCTGATATCTGTTCTGGAAATAAGAATTATTTTTTCTAAACGAAACGGTTATTTCGTTTAGAACGAATTATTTTCGTGTTATGGTATCTATTCTGGAAGTTGGAATTATTCTTTCTAAATGAAATGATTTATTGCATTCAATGAAGTTTTATGTTTGCTTTAAAACATATAATAGAACATTTTTACATTTAAAAAGAAATGGCTGTAATCTTATATAGTAATAATAAATATTTTACCGAAAAATAATATGCTTTTTAGCTACTCGATAATCTATTTTTTTTTCATCTAAATTGAACTAATCAAAAGCTTAAAAGTTCTCTTCGATTAAAAGGAAAAAGATGTCAAACACTGGATAAATTTTTTGTTGCCATTAACAGTGAAATGTGAAGTGGCAAAACTCTTGACTTGGAAAAGTTAAACATGAACTAAAAATACGCCCATTGTAAAAACAGATTCCTATACAATGTTCACACAAGTACTAAAAACTTGCTAATGGAAAAACATTTGATTACTTTACACCGTTTTATGCTAAAAACCACTCGAACTAACCAATTAACTCTATAAAAAGTCGTCGATTTAGTATTAATACGGGAGCTAAATCAATTTGATTGAAATCAGCAATCAAGCATTGTTCAGTTAGAAAAAGGCCATTCTATACGCGCTGTTCTTTTTTTTTTCCCGAAGCACAAAACCACTTTAATGGAACTGGTAGTTAACAAAATCAAAATAACAGAGCACAAATATGGGGAAAGAAAGGAGTGGAAACAAAATCGCTACGGTTACAGTTCACTGCTCAATGACATTCATTAAATGGAATGGGAAAGCAGGATCTCTGGTAATGAATGGACAGGCTAAAAAATCGTTTGAAGGGTATTTGAGAACGGGCTAATATAATAAAGCAAAATTAGATGTGCTTTCTAGGGGAAAAAATCGTCTGCGATTGTTTAGGGAAAACTACTTTGTTCCAGAACCTTCGAAAGGTCTCATAAATCGTCAGCATTATATTTAGCATTCTTTCATTATTTTTATTATTCTTTGGTTGACAGTTTGTGGTGCCCATAAATTCAGATTCAAGTTCTTTTCCATTTATTTAAGTATGAGAATAATTTCGTCTTCTATTGCTTCAAGAATTAAAAAAGAATAATGAAAAAAACTGCTCTTTCTAATGAGAACACTTTTATTAAAATTTATTTCCATTTCGAATGAAAAGAACATATACATTAAGAAAAACTAATTACTGTAATTTTAAATTTCAAGGCTGGTTTAGATACTCATCTAACTATTCGAATTAAGTCATAAAACTATAAGAAATAAAAAATCATATCAGAAAGAAAAGCACTTTTGATAATAAAAGTTTTAAGTAAAAATTGTAAATTTAATTAAGATAAAAAAAAACTTTAATTTTTTGGAAGTATCAATTTGTTTGATTAAATAATTATTATTAGTGACATTAAAAGGCATTTTTATTGGACAAATTCCAAGGATAAAGTTTCATTTTAAATGAAAAGTAATAAAAGTTTATAGCAATGGAAGAAAAGCAAATTTTAAATGCGATTAAGAAAGGTATCTAACACAAATTTTTAAATTCCTAGACAAGATTTTAAATTTATATAAAAAAACTTTGAAAAATATTATACATTGGTTTTCATTTTCATTATTTTACATTAATTCCAATTCATAAATTGACTGAATAATTTTTGTTTCATTTATATTATTCATTTTTTACTACGTTATTTCAAAGTCATTTTTTTCTTTTTTATTTAAAATAATAAATATATATAAATTTTCATAAATATCATTCAATTGAAAGGCAAATCATTTCAAAACAGAAATGCAACATGCGTACAAGAAATGATATATTCATAAAGCATTTGGGGACTATGCTATGAAAGAAAATCTGGATTTTTTCATTATTAATACCTGTATTGAAAAAAAAAATGTTTTTAGCAGAATTTATTGAAATATTTAAAGTTATTATTGCTGCGATGTTCTTAAGTTGTTTTATTAATATCACATTTTTAGGATACATGAGAATCAGGTCTTATATTTTTCCGCATGGCTTTATAAACTGAATCTAATTCCATCGAGTTCCTTATTCTACTGTCTTAAAGATTTGTCAGCCTCTAAAAATTTAATGTACATCAGTACATGATAAATACTTCAAGCCTCCATCATAATTTTGATTCTTACCAGCAATATCTAACTCTCTAGAGTTTTACACTATTTCAAATTAAGGATTTTAAAATCTTCAGCAATTTAATATGCATCAGCAGACTGAAGTTATCTGAAACCTTCATTATAAATTTTGAGCTGTCAAACAAACAGGAAACTTTACTCCCTACATTTCCATACTATATTAACATAAAGATTTTCAAACCTCTAGAAAGTTATTACTATCTAAATATCCATCTACAATATAGTGGCATTTTCATATTAAAATGACGTCAAATCTGTATCTCTAAGGGCAAAGATAAATGTATGTGTATGCTTCAGCTCCTTTAAGACAAACTAATATATCTACAGCTACCAAATTTGACCATATATACTTTGGAAGGTGAAAATGTGGATTTGAAATTTTAATTAATTAAAAATTAATCGAAATGTTAGCACTTTTCTGTGATAACAGTCGAAATTATTACAACACAAAAGTAAGTTTCTTACATTAAAAAATTCAAAATTTTATCCTTCACACCAATTTAATTACTGTGCAAATTTTTCATTAAATAATCGGCAATTTTTTAAAAAAAATATTTTTGAGTAATTTTTAATAACTGTCAAAGCTGTTGAAGTGAAAGTCCTATTTTAATATATCAAATATTTATTGCATGGTTTTTTTTTTTTCGCATTCCTGAAAGCTCAGAAAGAATTCCGTTTAATATTCTTTATTTGTTTTATAGTTTATTCATTTAATATTTATACTTATAGTTTATTATTGTTATAATAATTTCGATATTTTTTCGTTTGATATTCTTTATTCGTTACTTTATATTTCGACTAAAAATAAAGATGAATAAATATATAATTTCTGTATTTGTGCTGATGCTCTACAAGTCAGAACGCTTGAAATACAGCTACCAAATTCAGTACATTTGGTAGCTGGAGGTAAAATGAAGAAAAAAAATGTACATCTCAAAGCAATTTTTTTGAAATTCTAATTATAATTTGAATTAATTTAAATTTAAGCTGAATTTTGATGTTTTTTCTGTTTGAACTTCAGAAAATATTTCTGCACATATAAATTTTACACTATTTTGAAATTTAAAAGAACTGTCATTTTAATAATACGAATTTTATATTTTCTTTCAAATTTAGCAATTTTTATGCAATATACTATAAACACAGTAAAGTATTTTAAGGGAAAGTTTTCATTCTTTCAACAGAAATATTTAAACGATAGTTAAATAATGCATAAGGTAGAAAATAAAATTTTTCCGCAAGTTTTGTCCTTTGGCCATTCTAAAATTAAATTACCACCATTTAAACAATTATTAGACCCTCCCACAACTCGCTTAAACCGATATTGATATCACTTATGCCAGAACACTGCAGAAGTTTACAAACCCTTTTATTTCCACGACACCCAAATTCATCACTGATTTTGGTTTTCCCTTTTCCAACATGCTACAGTTTCCTTCAAATATATTACGGCAGAAAGTGTAGGAAAAATAAATCCCCAGCCGAGGCCGTGCAGACAAAGTAACGGCAGGAGCTGTCAACCTGAATTAACTACCTGCATACTTCTGGACCTCATTAAGGGAAATAAATGAGACAGTCCCTCTACCCTGGCTACGAGGGCCTTTATGGAATGTAGAAAACGACACTGGGGGGGGCAAAGAAATGTGCGTCACAAACAGTAGTTTAAGAATTTATACTGTCTTTCAGTGTCCACTGCAATGGATCCTTTTGCATTTATTATATCGATGCATGAGTGGGTACTAAATGGAATCTGTTTTGAAAGAGTTTGTAAGAATATACTGAATGGTGTCTGAGGTAATTATTATTTCATTAATAGTTTGTCACTAGTAGATGACGTCATGAATGTGAGTCTTCTCTTTGTAGAAGAAAAGAAACTTTGATGCTTCAACAGTGGCGGCGTGTTTTTGATGTCTAACAAATACTTCTTACTTATATGGTAAAGTCTTCAAAAACACATATTTATAAAAGTAAAAGATAGTATTGAATGGTTAAATAATTTCTTAACACTGATCGTTGCTTCCATTTAAATATTTCACCTAATAATAAGAATGTGTGCAAACATAATTCCTTAAGCAGATGCGTGGCCGAGAAGGGATGACACTTTGAATTTTTAATTTCTCTTTTATTCCATCACGGGAGGCATAATTTAAGTACAAGCAAGAAGCGATGAGGTACGTCAATCTACTACCCGACACAAAAGTGAAACGTGAAAAGAGCGACAGAAAATATTTTTCCCGAATTATATGATGCTGATGACGTCGTGTCTGCGTTACCACGGAAAGGGGGTGCAGTAGCTTCTGAGGGTAAAGACCCCTGAGCACCCGAGGGCAGAGGTCTGACTTCTAGCTCATATGAAGATGAAACGCACACATTCGCTTGAACAACCCCTTTTTACAGGGGGGGGGGGGAGAATTTTCACGCACCTCGCAGATAGAACACAGATGAAGAGCAACCATGCCCGAACCGGGATTCGAAGCCGGGACGCCCAGGTCACAGGGAAGACGCGCTACCTCTATGCCAGGCCGCCGGCCCCCGAGTTATATATACCATAAGATTCTGATAGGGATTACTTTTAATGTGTCGATTTAGGCAAGGGACGAATGTAGCTTTTAAAAGAATTTGTTCAGGTTGGCAGATTTTTTATCCCTTCACTCGGAGCGTCTCAGCTATCGATTTAAGCATTTTTACAGCGCTTCTGTTGAATTAATTAAATAAAAATGATGGAATGGGATCAGGAAATAAGAGAACATTTTAGAATGAAGTTAATATTGACTAAATTAAGCTAAAAATTAGGAAACTAATTAAGTTTAAATTATATTTTAAAATATCATTACATATATATGTATACATTTCTATATATCTGTTTGACCTAGAACTACCAAACATGGTCATTGTTGATGATCAAAATATGGAGATACAAATTATTTTTCTCATTTTAAGTATGTTTCAGCAAAAGGCCCACATTTAATAAACTTTTAAAAATTTTGTGTTCCTTACAATTTAAGTTTAAATTTAGAAATAAGCAAGAGCGAAAAATTTAGAATATCCTCCAATTTTAAGTACTTGTGATCTTTACTATGTTATAAATGAATGTATAAAAATATAGACAAAAATTTTTAAGAATGCATAGCACAATGGACAAAATAGTATCAGACTTCTAAAGTAGTATGAGGTATTTTTAAATTTCAAATTCTTATAGACATATGTTTCGCCAAGAAAATAATTAATATAAAGTTACAAAAAAATTAATTGAAACTTTTAGCAGCCATTAAACACGTCGAACCAATTGGTCACTAAAAGCGGCTAGATAATATTATAAAACCATAAGGCTGGGATGCAAAATACAATTATTTTGTAATATATACTAAATAAGTTGATTAAATCTCAGCTTGCGAAGTTCATTTATCTCATAGAAATATCATTAAAAATAATTTTATTAATTTTAAAAATAAACGAACTCAAATAAAGCTCAAAATATCTCACATTTCATTGAACGCTGTTCGAGAATTTTTTTTTTCTTCTTTTTTTGGACAGGCATTTATTTAACCTTAATGAGTATGTAAATAAAACACTTTCCGACTTATATCATGCTGACGAAATTTTAGCTATTTAAAATGACAAATATTTCCCTAAAATTATTCGCCAAACCCGTAACCGATGATAACCGGTCTTTACAAACGTACCATGTAATGTACCGTTACGTACGAACCGGTCTAACAAACGTACCATTATTGCACCATCTATTGACACTTTTATTTTCCACCAGTAAATGGCATCGAATGATAGGCTAGAAGCATATTTTGCCATAAAAAATAATTAAAAATTGACTTGATTTTTTTATTACATATTTAGGATTTATTTTATCTTTTTTTTATCGAAACTGAATAATGTAGCATCACTTAAGAATTTCATTTTAAATTCTTTTTAAAAGATTATCATTTTGTCAAAAATATCTTTAACCAAATTTCATAGCGTCGTATCAATTGATTCCTTCTAGACATCAGTACATGGAGTTGTCAAGTCACTTAAAGTAAAGAATTCAAATTTGATGCATCATGAACAACCAACCTAAGTGAAATTCTTAAATTATAACTCAATTGAACGTCCTTTTACATAAATCCTTCTTCTTAATGATGCATGCAACTGTAAAAATAGCCATTTTCGTAAAATTGTGGAAAAGTACATTTTTGGTCACATCTAGCAAAATGACATATAAAAAAATAAATTATAGGGCAGAAGTATCTCAAAAGTGTAATTGATATGCAATTTATGATAGGGAGAACACATAAATTTAAAATTTTTGGAAAAACTTAATTTTTGAGAGATGGAGATGATCATTTGGGCAGCTTCATACTACAATTTTCCTTTTTATGATGAAAAAGTCAAATTCTAGTATCTCTGTGAAGTCATTTCTAATCATGAGAAAACTAAGCCAAACATCCAAAAACTCACCAAAAGTTCTCCATCTTAAACAGATATAGGAAATGGTAAAAAATGCTTTTAAGAGATCAATAAAAATTGCCAGAATTGTCGCACTTGGCTAGAAAATGTCAACTTAAACGACAGAAAATTATTTTTAAACTGAACCTTAAATCCAATGAAATGACTTGATAAATCGGACTCATGAAACAGTGCAAGTGGAGATAGAATTTTGAATTTGTTTCTAGAATTTTAAGAGTTGAATTGCTTGCTCATGAAGGAAACCGTCAGGTCATTTTTATAAGATAAAAAGTTAGTAGTCTTTATTTTCCGGTATAGAATTTTATGATTTAATTTTAGGAAAATGAAGCATGTTTTTTTTTATTTCTTTTCACAAGCTGTTAGGAAACATTATTGCTCTACCGCATTTGCATTAAACAAATCAGACTACCAAACAAAACAAAATGAAATAATTACATTTATACTAATATGAACTCTTGACAGATATAAAAGTATTTCAAAAATATATACACACACACTTATAACTCATGTTGTAACGGTTACATAATTCTACTATCTTCTCTTTTGATACAACAGATGGCGTTACCTTACTAACATCAAGATATATTTCCCATGATCCTTCATGGGGATCGTTATTAGATTGTATTATAGTGAGTGTCGCGTTTTGTCTTGTGAAAAGTGGAACTTAGAAAATAATTAAATAACTTTTCTTGAAACTCGTCTATTATTTTCATCTACCTCATAGTGAAGTTATGAATAGTCTCGTCCCTCTACAATGAGTATATTATTATTTAGTAACACTCATTAAAGCTAAATTATTTTATACAAATATAGAATTTTATCAATCAAAGGGAGTGTTTGAATTGTTGACCGTTACAGCTCAGCCACCACTACAAACTGATGGAACTGTAATTTTCGCAAGTACATTCAATGATACATGAATGGAGTCTTAGAATGCTTGCCCAAATGGATCCGCTGATTGTTGCTCGTCTAGGGGGAGTGAGCATTATGTTTTCGCTACATTCCCAAAACATAATAATCGAGATGTTAACCGATATACATGGTGGGAACTGAATGCTCCCTACATCTGTTTACCACAAAGTTGTATCAAAATATGCTTCACGTTGGGTAATAACGTATTTCATCCAGTGGAAATATTATTTTTTAATTCCTTTCAGTCTCTTAAATACGTGATGCTGCAATTTAACGAAAATAGTTAGGCCTAATACTGATTTACGCTTTTGTACATTGCCCATTTTGACAAATAATTATTTAATGACTTGATATGTGTGATGCATTGTCACAACAGAACAGCAACTACATAGTAATCTTTAAATTTCAATAAACATAGCAAAACTATTTATTCAATTTATTCTATTTATCGTTCTGAACTATATATGTAAAAATTGAATATACATAATCTGGGATATCTGGGATATACTAATAAAAAGACATGGTATTACATCTAGCTTATTTAGGTTATTTTAAATCCTTTTAAGGCTCGATTGTTGATAACAAAAATGTAATTATAAACGAAAAAAAAGTTTTTCATATTTTTACATATTGTTACATATTTTTTTCTTCTAAATTTTGACAATTTTTTTAAAACCACTTCCTTGAATAATTTTTTTATAATATATTTTATTATTACGGTGAGATTTAAATCGTTTTCATTATTGCATATATGGAATGGGGCGATTTTTTTCTGTTATTGAACCTTTTATTCCCTGAACTTTGACATTTTTTTAAAATTTGTTTTATTTTCAACAAAAGATTTTATTGTTACAGTGAGATTTAAACAGCTTTTATTGTGTCTTCTAATTCGTAATTAATTTATTCTTAAAAATTTCTTCTACTCTTGAAACTTGAAAAACCTTTATGTTTATTGTATCTGAAGATTAAATAAAAATTACGATAGTGAAGTTACAGTATAGCGAAAGACGAGGTAGAAGCTACATAACTCGGTCAGTTTAATAGATTATTATTTCAAAAAGGCTCATTTACGCAGTAAACAGAACAACTATCAAGCTATTAAAATGAGAATGCTCTGATTATATAAAAATTTGATATTTAAAAATAATATTTCGAGAGAATTATGAACAATATGAAAGTAATGTTGAGGGTATTTGCAATACCCTAGTAAACTAATATATATAAGGCATCCCAATATATTTGACCAAATAAAGCCACAATATTATGGTTTAAAGTAATGAAGTAATTCGAACTCAACCACACTCTATCCATATGTGGTTTGAACACTATTTCAGAGCTCCAAACTTTAATAATCCAGCGGGAATGGTGTACCAGTAATTCATTCACCTACTGTATAATAAAATCATTACCCCTTCCCTCTTCATCAGCATACAATTTTGGACCTTGGTCAAAGCCAAGAACGCGACGAGTTTCAGATTTCAGATTTTCAGTCCAGCACATGAGAATTTTGTGCTCCTTATTATAATGAAGCAAATCTAGAGCGCACTTTTGAAGACTTTGTGTTAAGAAATTGAAACATAAATTTAAACCACTTGTTCAATTTTAGTAACAAAACGTATACCGAATTTTAATTCGTAGTTTAGTAGTAATTGAAAGTTTGAGTTATTGCATAAGAATTTGCAATCCAACAAATGATATACTGTCAGGCTAATTTGGTCCAAAATTTAAGACAAATCGGAAATTTTGATGATAAATCAATATACTAAATGCCATCAATTTTTGCTATTTGCGTTTTTGAATTATCTTGTTCAAACGCATACAGACAGACAGACAGCTTTCTCTTAAAGTTTTAAATAAATCTATAAATATGGTGCTAAAATTACAAGCCAAATTTCATTCACCTAATTAAAAACGTTTATGAACAAATTTACTATTACTAGTCTTATTCTATAAGCAGACAAACGCAGTTATAATCTCCTGTATATATAAACATGTTTTTCATTCTCAGGATGGTGTAGGATAAGAAATAATTAAAATATCGAATTCCAATTTTTTTTTGTTGATTACACTTTCTCCTTTTATATTTCGTTTAAGAGAAAGTAAAAAGAAAGAAAATTAAAATAAACAATTTGATAAAAATGAAATGGAAACTGAGAGCAGCTGCAGCTATAAATATCTTAAAGTCTAATTCTAAATAACACGAGCATCTGTATTAAATATTAAAAAACTAACAATAAGAAATATATAGAAACTTCACTCAGAGTAATAGAATCACACATAAATCTTTTATAGTGTCTAGCTTTTATATCTGAGTAAATAAAGCATGGATAGACCTAGATTACGTATAGAATAAATCATCTGGCACAATAAAATTACATTAGGAAGAAGAAAAAAATCCCACCATCTTTCGTCTTAAAACCATTATGTGCGTGTGTGTGAGTTTTAACGAAATAAAAACCTTTAGGGTATCTATTTATTAATCTAGATAAATTTTTT
>JAPMOR010020162.1:124450-138049 GCA_026543865.1 Argiope aurantia
GAGTTATTATCCAATAGTAACGAAATTGCCTATTAGCATGAGATAGTAGGGCGATTTTTTACGATTAATTGCTGGAATGCATTGAAAAACACAATTTCTCGAAAATCGTATATATATATATATATATTTGGAGCGCCTTTTTTTCGCCCGATTAAACCAAAATTTGACAGAGAACTGAAATTTTAATCAGAATATCATATACCATATTTCATTTATTTAAGTTAATGTATTGTTGAGTTATCACTTTTAGATGTATGCCCAAATATAAACTGACCCCTTGATCGATTTCGTTCAAAATTTGATAAAATGTACACTTTAGGTTTTAAACCTAAATGGTAATTTTTATTTGTCTGGCTCTTTATGTTTTGTAATTATCATGTTTACTTGTACGCGGGCAGATGGGCAATCAGGCTTTTTCTGAATGGATTTCATTCAAAACAATTTTTTTGTAAAGATCATGTATCAAATTTCATCCGTCTAGCTCAAAGCAATTTTGATTTATTTTGTTCAAAGATAGAGAAGTTATGAATGCGACCTTAGTGGATTTCTTTTCTTTTTTTTTAATATTCAAATGTTATGAGTGCAAATTTTCTTTCATCTAATATTTTTGTGTACTTTTATTTCATTTTTACTTCTTGTCGAGTTCCGAATTTCTGAAGAGCTGTGTATTCTCAGTGACAATGCAATATTTCAGTATTTTCGGAACTCAATATCCATTATCATTTAATTTTATCGAAATTTCGATGTCTGGACAGGCGCCTTCTCGCAGTAAATGTGAAATAAAGAAATGAAAAGTTACTATATTAATTATTGGGTTGGAAACTAAGTAATTGCTAGTTTTAAATAAAAAAAGAAAATTCAAACTTTTTGCTTAAAAACATAGCTTTATTCAGTTAGGCATTGTCCATCTTTGTCGATAACCTTTTTCCATCTTTCAGACTGTTCCATAATTCCAGGTTCATAAAACTTAAGATTTCTGCAAGCAAAAAACCGAATTAAATGTGATTTTACATCATGACTTTCATTCAAAATTTTACCATTTAAGGAGCTCTGCATGGAACGAAATAAATGGTAATCTGAAGGCCCAAGGTCAGAGATATATGGTAGATGTAACAACACATCCTAACCTAGTTCCAATAATTCTGCCCGCTTTTCTTGAGCTGCATCGCTCAATTTGGCGAGTTGTTTAATGTACCGTTTGAATTAATCGTTTTGTTTCTTGATAAAAGTTCAGAGCGTAAAATTCTTTTGTAATACCACCAAACTGACAGCATAATCTTTTTTGATGATTCTCAGCTTTTGGTATTGTCTGGGCTGGTTCAACTTTCAACCAAGATCTTTACTGATCAACGTTGCTATAAACTATCCACTTCTCGTCACCAGTAATTAGTCGTTTCAGAAATGGATCAATTTCGTTGTGTTTCAGAAACGAATTACAGATGTTAACGCGTTGCATCAAATGAATTTTCTTAAGCTTATGAGGGATCCATAAATCGAGTTTCTTGACGTAGCCAGGCTGCTTTAATTTTTTTAATGTATGAGTGCGATACATCGAGCTTTTCTGCAATCACATGTGTTGTGCTTTGACGATTTGAATCGATATTAGGTTTGATAAGGGTCTCCTAAGCGGTCAGATAGTTGCTCATTTTTCAGTGAAAAATCACGAGAATGAAATTTGGTAAACCATTTTTGACACTGCCTTACTACCAAGTCTTCATTTCCGTATACGGCACATATCTTCTTGGAAATTTCTAAAAATTTCGTTAAAAATATATTACGAATGACAATTAGAATCAAATCGAAATATTTATGTAACGACGTCTTATACTTTTCTAGGATTCTATTTCTATTTCACTCCTTTTCACAACACTTCCAAAAGTTTGTTCTTTAAAAATACTCTTATTTATTTTTATTATTTAAAACTCTACTTATCCAAAAACTTTTGCTTGTGTATTAGCTGGACATATTATTTTCAGTTTCTTTCCAAAAACGTTTATAAAAGTTTTTTTTTTGTAATTTTGCTCAGAAGTATAAATATCAAGTAATTCTCGAGGGATTTCTTCACGACATTTCTTTCTAAAACCGATCTAGTATTTCTTCATTGTTCCTTTTCGAATGAAAAGTGAGGTATGCAGTTGACCATTCTATAAATAACTTCTCGAAGCATGACTTACTGCAGTAAGAAAGAATGTTATTAGTCAGCATGTAACACAAGATAATCTGTAGCGCGTAATTTAATCCTTATATCCCGGCACTTGGCACAGTTCCAAGTGATAAAACGCAGAAAGAATTCGAGTTCGATAGCGAGCGGGAAAATAAAAAGGCGGGAAAGCAGCAAATGCTGAAGCATTTGTTCTTTGAGATATCTTCGTCTGCTTTGAACTTCATTATGGTAGAACATCAATACTTTTCTTGGAATTCGTTTAATTTAAAGGAATCGGACAGGATTATATGCATTAATGGAAAACAGGAGAAATGACGGTGATTCTTTTGTGAGATTATGAAATGCATTTATATAGCAGTATTTTCATTGAAAATAAATTGGAATTTCATATTAATGCAATTTATTGAAAAAATTGAGAGTACACCTTACTTTGATAAATCCGACTATTATTATAAATAACACATTACCGAGATGTGCAAACATGATTTTATTTTTACACATAGCAAATGGTTTAATTCAAATTAAAAATAAAGAAAATTCAACGAAAAACCTCTAAACTGAAAAATTTCAGAAGCATTTTAAATACACATACGCAGATTTTTGCCTCAAAAAATTGAGAGTACAACAATGAAATTTTTTCAATATCTCGCATAGAATCAAAGCGTCATTTGAAGTTGCATGTCTTTTGGCTCTATAAGGGCCTCTAAACGTCCTGGTACAGATTCGACCACTTTTTGGTGGTATCTGAAGATATTTTACCCCATTCTTCTTGCGCCACTTGTTTTGAATGGGTTTGGTTCTAATTTTGTGTTTTTGAACCACTATTTCGAATGTGACCCACATATATTCAATGGCATTGATGTCGGGGTACTGTGGTGGTGTGTGTAAATGCTGTTTACAATGAATAAGACACCACATTTTTACATTACGTACTTTCTGTCTGGATCGTTGTCCTGCTGAAAAATGAAATATCCCTCTAAATCCAAATTTTTAGTACTTTAATTTAGATTGCTGCGAAGTATATACAAGTAAGCCATATGACTCCTAATGCCATCTTTAAAAACTAAATTTTCCTATTCCGGATGAAGCCATAAAACCCCAAAGCACGACGGAGTCACCAACATGTTTAACTGTAGGGTGTAAATTTTTTGGATCTAAAATAGTATTAGGCTTTCTCCATATGGTGCGACTGGTGTCACTGGCAAAAATATTGAATTTTTTTTCATCACTAAATATAACTTAAGCTATTAAACTCATTGGTATTCAATTGATGAGTGTTTGTATATTTTAAACGCTTTTTCTGAATGTGCAACCTGATGAACGGTTTCTCTCTAACAATTCGATTTTTATTGCTAGCTTGTCTTATTATATTTCGCGCAGTTTGAGCACTTACTTACACTTCTGCCTATGATTCGAGAAATATCTGCAACGAGGTGGATGAATTATACGGTCTCGGTAATCTAAAGGAAAGTGCTAAAAATTGAGTTTAGATGAAAATTGCATTTTCCAGCAGGCCAACGACCCCAAACAGAACGCACGTAACGTCAAAATGCGGTGTTTTTTTCATTGTAAACAGCATGTATACATACCACCACAGTAGCCCGACATCAATGCCATTGAATATCTGGGGACCACACTCGAAATAGTGCCTCAAAAACACAAAATTAGAAACAAAGCCCATTTAAAACAAGTTTGAAAGAAGAATGAGGTAAAATATCTTTCAGGTACCACCAAAAATTGATCGAATGGGTACCAGGACGTTTAAACGCCATTATAAAAGCCAAAAGACATGCAATTAAATATTGAAACTTTTATTCTTTGCGAGATATTACAAAAATTTCACTGGTGTATTCTCAATTTTTTTTGAGGCAAAAATCTGCGTATGTTTATTTAAAATGCTTCTGAAATTTTTCAGTTTAGAATTTTTTCGTTGATTTTTCTTTATTTTTACTTTAAATTAAACCATTTGTTATGTGTAAAAATAAAATCATGTTTGCACTTCTCGGTAATGTGTTATTTACATTGGAAGTCAGTTTTATCTAGTAAAAGTAAGGTGTACTGTCAATTATTTGAACCACTGTAGGTATTTCGCGGTCTCGCGAATCTAGACCTACTATACTATGAGGTCTTTTTTTTAAAGAATAGTCAATTTTGTTTTAAATTTTAACATATTTATTTAATCAGCATATTAACGATTCCTTTTAATTTAGATATTTTTAATTTATTAACAAAATATTGTTTTATTAATATGTTTTATTAAAAATTATTATTATTATTAGGTTTTATTAAAAAATATCATAATTATAATTTATTAAAAATATACGTTTCTATTTGTTTGTGAGTGTTTTTTTTTAACTTTTAATATCGAAAAAGTAACTTAAGTAATAAAATTCTTGAAAAAAATAATCAAAGTTAGCAGTATATTAGTATTACATTTAATTATTATGATTAATTATAGGGATTAACTCCCCTTCTTTATTTTTACTGTACATAGATTACAGATATTATAATGTGTCAAATATGGATGAACCATCTTGAATTAAAAAACAATAACAAAATATTTTTTAAATCTCATTTTCTGTCCTGCTTTTTAAATTTTGAAGAATTTAAATGATCCTGAATTTTATTATTCTTTTATTTATCCATTTTTAAAGTTTAATCCAAATTTTAAAAATATGTGAATAAATAAAATTTGACTCTATAATCCTGGACATCCCTGTTCCCAGAATTCTCATCAAGATACTAGAATGTTCATAACTGAAGATAAAAAAAAATATTTAAAAAATCACGGATCTACTTTAACAATCTATTTATTTCTGTGTTCAGTTTTGATCCTGAGTAAATAATAGTGTTTAAATAATAAACAAATATTAGTTATTTGTTTAAAATATGGAATAAAAACTAACGCAAATCAGGTAATATTCTTATCATTAAAAAAAAAATTGAAATTCGAATCGTTTAGACTGGAACGATACAGGCCAAACAATTTACATGAGAAAGTAGGAGAATTTCATATGTCTAGAGGATTTTTGTAATATTAAATTTAGTAAAGTATTTTCATTGATCAGTTTTAAATATCCATTAAATGCAGACATTAAGTGTGAAGTAAGAGCAGTTCTTTTTTGCCCAACTAATTTACATTTTTCAAAATAATCATTTTTCTAAAAAAGTATATTTGATTCATTCGCGCAAGTAGCTTTGAGATGAAATTATATGAATTAAAAGTGAAAGCACTATTACTTATGAACTCTATAAACATAATTGTAAATATTAATCGAATTTTACTTAAAATTCGCATATCTTAATAAAATGAAGAACAAATTATTAAAATAACAAACATTATCAAACGAATTTAAAGTAAGAGAATTAAAATAAACATAGCTTTCTCTCCGCCAATTATCTTTATGAGTTTCATTTGAGAAAACTGTGACAAAATTCTCTATCATTTTTCAATGCCAGATTCACAGTAACATTTAACTCTCAAAGTATTTTGAAGTTATTTATAGTTTTTAGGATTTTAAAACACAGAAATATTTTGACCTTATTTGTCCGATACTTTGTCTCGTTGGTTTCTTCATTATATTGGATTATTTACAAAGAATAGATTCTTTTTTGAATTAATTTGTACTTTTCAAAAGTTGCTTATCAATTTTTGTAGTGGCTTTCGATTTTCTACTTCTTTAAAGCAAAAACATTATAAATAATTGTCGGTTTTTATTATTTTTTTAATTATATGGATCCCTGATGGAAAGTTTCTTTTAAATAATTCGTGCATATTTTCGAGGCATTTATAAAATTTACAAAATAACCATTAGGTAAACCATTTTTTGAATCGAACGATATTGCGCGCCAATGTTTTTGCTGCACAGAATTACTGCACTCAGAATTTATTCATTTAATAGGTATAAATTTTATTCAAAATGGATAAATTGGCTCAAAAAAGGCAATCAAAAATACCAGGCCTGAAAATATTTACAGATATAAGGTGTTTTTATTGTTTTAGAAGAGAGTTTCATTACAAGAACTAGAGGTTCGAAATTACACACAACAAATCCTTTTGCTACTGCTTCGTTCAGTGGTGGCGATAATGCTGTGCACAACAGAGAAAAATTCGATTTCTCTTAATATATAATAATTCTACTATAAAAACGAGAAATTAGAAGGTGAAGATGCTTAATCTAAAATACATTACTTCTATCATTTAAACAGGTTGTTCAAGACCATTTCCTGCACTTTTTATTAACTAAAACATATGAACACATGTGTATGTATTTGCTCGTTGCACAGAATCATACCACTCTCCTATATACTTTTATTTAATGTGGCATTGAAGATATGGAATTTCCTGGATCATTTTCGATTACTCATTCAATTCTTATGTGCAAGTGTTTTGAAATTTTATATACTTATGTATTACTAATGACTATACACTGTTTTAATATTTTTAGAAATTGATTGTTAGTTAATTGTCTGATTTAATTAAATTTTAAATCCGTACAAACGGCGTCACCTTATGATAAATTTGAAAAAAAAATGATTTTAAAATTTTGTAATATTTATAATTATGAATTAGGAATTAAAAACTAAAAAATGGGAAATAATTTAAATGAAAAAATATATAGTTCTTGGTAGATTAATAAAAGAATATCTTAAAAATTTTATTAAATTTTCTTTTTGTTTAAAAATATATTTTTGAAATTTTTTAAATATGATTTGAAAATTTTAGTATGACTAAGGGTGATTAAACTTCGAATACAGCTGTAATTTCAAATTTTTTTTTATTTTCTAAAATCTCGATTTCCAAATATTTTAAAATATTTTAAATGTCAAAATTTCTTAATAATTATGATATTAAATTAAAGACTAAAAAGTAGACAATAATTCAAATAAAAAAATTCTACTATAATAAATATTTTTTAAAATAAAAATAGTTTTTATTGAATTCATTTTAGATTGAATATATTATTCAAAGATTTATTATGTAGACAGTTTTTTTGATAAAATTTTTTTTAAAAAATTGTAAAGATCTCACCTACATACAAAAATCAATGATTTGCTATCTTCATGCAACAGCTATAACATTTTTTCGTTCTTCTCCTACAGAAGCATCTACTGAATAGCATCTCTTAAGAATGAGAGTCATATCTGTCAGAATCAGCTTTCAGTGTGATCTAGTAGTTTAGATCTGGATATCAAGTATGCCATTTCATGAAATAAATATAACCACTTCTTGATATCTCAGCGATATTGACTTATTAAACGATTAATGAATTATCATTCATCATAACAAGCCATTTTGCAGAGACAGGCAAAGAAATTTCACGAAAGTCATTCACAGTTTTCTTTTAATAAATCCGTAAATGTTCTGAAGAGGACCATAGATTGTTTAGGTTTGCTAGTGCAAGAACTAAATCCCATCAAACAATTAATTTTTTTAAAAAAACATCTAATGATTTCTGGGAATAAAGTGCAATCCAGGATCAAGAATTCTGCATTATTGTGATTGAGCGTATTAAATATCACTGCATGTGTACATTTTCGCACTTTTTCTACGTCACTATTATAATCAAAAGAATGGATCTTTGATAGCATTTCCTATTAGCACAAAATTTTATTACATTTATTCTTGATGTTTTTCAATATTCAGAATGCATACAATAATAACAATATTGTTGACTATTTTATACTAAGAGCATTCGTCTTGCTGGAATTTACTACTTCTGGAATTTGAAGAATGTACTGAACTAAGTATAAATAATGAATGCTATTCAAATAAATGTGAAAGATAAATATATTTAAACACAATCCGATAGTATACCAAAGATTCGAACAACTTAATCTTTAAATTCCTTAAGAATGTGGCAATAAAATGCTTACCAATTCGCATTTTTTAAAAATTATTATTATTCGTTGTAAAATGGTATTCAAAACAACTGTTCTATGGTAATCTTAGTGTAACTGAAAATTAATCTCTCTGAAACCTCAAAGAATGTACTTTGAAGACCCAAGACACAATATTGATTGCTTCATAAATAAATTACAAAAAAATTATTATACTTAATTAAAATTTCAGCAAATCAGATTAAAATCAGGCTCTAAACGAATTTAAGCCAAGATTAAAGATCAAAAGTTTGAACTAAAAGATAATTTAAGAAAAAGTACGTTTATAGCTCTTGTGAAGAGATCCACAGAAGACAATGAAACAAATCAAAGAATTTTTAAATTAACTAGTTGACTAAGCCCCAAAGAGTAGCAATGTAAAAAATATATTTTAAAGATAAGATTAATTTGTTTTGTTGGTATTTCGCAATTAAATAGTAAAAGAATTAAGCTATTTGAAATAATGGAAAATGAAGAAGCATGGAAAAAATTGCCAAATTGATTGATTACTAAATAAAATTGCTAAACCAGTGGAATAAAATAGCATGAAAAACATTTGGGAATCCCTAGTCATTAGAACTTGTCTGTATGAAGGTCTTAAAATATGGTACAAGTAAAGGAATCATAACACTGAATGTAAAATGCTTACAATATCTCAAAAGTGTAGCTCACAAGGTGAATACAGTTTGTGCAACCCTGATGTATCAATAAACCGACTTCCCAACTATTTTATGACGATAACTCAGTATTTACATAAAATATAGTATTTTCCTTGAAAACTAAAACTATGCATCATTCAAATAAACAAAATTTATTACAATATAAAAAGCAATATCTAGTTTTTATTTAAAATAAAAACATTAGAACTATCTCCCAACAAATAGTGCCATTTAAGAACATAAAAGGATTCTGATATAACGAAAAACATTCGAAAACTATTTTATGATCCAACCCATTTTTACTTTAGAATCCTATACATCTCAAGCCAGTTTTGTTTTTAAAATTGTGGTAGAAGGATGTTATTGCAAACATACAAGCTCTTTTGAAGATAAAAACTATTCAGATTGAATTTAAATATATGATCACATGCATTAATTCAGAGAACTATTATAAAATGTGTTCGTTCCAAAGATTTTAAGTGATATCATTTGATTATCTGTTTTTGTATAACTGTTCCACAAATATGTGTTTAAAATTATCTGTGTTTAATAAAAGTACATGTACTTTTTTTAGAATTTCTTTATCTTTTGTGTTGAATTTTTACAAATATTCTATATATTTTCAAATTTCTCTACAGTGAAAATATCTCGCTTTAATTAGAATTGAGAATATATTTGAGTTTATTTGAGTTTTGATCTCAAACAAACAAGAAATTTTGAAGAATCATTTTTTACAGCTCACCCTGATACTAATAAAGAATTGCTTTCGAAAATATGCTTGTCTGTGTATGTGTATGCGAGTACGTAACTCAAAACTGAGAAGAAATAGGTGATGAAATATAATATGTTCTCATCATGTCAAATTAGTATATTTATATCGGAACCCAATTTGTCGATAGAAAGATTTACTAGAAATGGGTAATATTGCATCCAGGAGGCGTTTCTCATAGTAAGGAACAAATATTTACAATTATTCTAATGGACCCTAAATAGACGCTGAATAGATGATTTTCGAGCTTGGAAATCTTTTGGCAATGAATTTGGCGACAAAAATAAAAATTCTGGAAACTACAAGAATTATGGCTAGTTTTATTTTAAGAAACTAAATCTATATATCATTTTACAAAATTATATGTTCTGTTGGAAAACTATATAAAAAAGAAATAGTCACACTAGGTTTCAATTCTCTTTTTTTGGTTTTAGAATTCCCTGGGTATTAATTTGGAATGTTTTCCTGCTTGCTTGCGTCGCACCTTGTGCAATGCTTTTCTTGGAACTAAGCGCCGTTATTTGTTACCAAACTTTCTGCAACCTGCACCCACAAAACGATTTCCATAATATATGAAAATATGAAAATACAATAACCCATAAAAGTAGGAAACTAAATAAATAAAATGTGACATGATGTCTTTAAAATTTTAGGCATACATATATCAAGTTTGGAATCGCATAAATTGATAGGTATAATGACAGTTTATCTTTCAGTTCGATATGAATACGATAACTGGCAACTGAAAAATCTTCAAGAAATGAAATTTAGTTTGAGCTTACATACAAAATGTAAACTCATCTTTTAAATCAAATCGACAAATGCGAAGGTACAATCTCATAATAATTATTCAATGCTATTCGTTAATACGGCAAAGATAAAAACAAAAAGATCCAATTGTGGAAACATACGAAAAATTTTAGAAAAACATATCTTGCATATTTTTATACATATTATTGAATAGTTCATGAAATTATGAATATAAACTGATAACGACATTCAATTGTCATCAACTTTTTCCCATCTAAATATAAAAGCATAGATCACACAATGAACTTGTTCCTTTTTACTTTTTGCATTACTTCTGTGTGTAATGTTTTTTCAGTCTGTACATTCAATATGAAATGTATCCCTTTTGATAATAAAGGTCTCATTGTGCTTTTATAATAAAGATTAATTTTTGAAACTGTAATAAAAAAAATTATACCGATTCCTCTCGGGATGTGCTTTGAAATGTATTCACATAACTTGCAAAATCACTTCCCATTGCGTGCGTTACATCCTTTACAAAAAATTGTGAAACGAGGAAAAGCTTTTCATAGCTATACATGGTTTCCTAGAATGATTTATTTAATAAAAATGGCTTTAATGGAAAAATGTCAAAAATGCTTGGGAATAGAATTTATTTTGCAATTCTATAAGCATTTATGTTTTCTTGATTGGGATATGCTAATTTCAGTTTTGAGATTAATTAATATCTTTGCATACTGTAAAGGTTTCGGAAAATATCATTTTTTTTAATTTTTAAAGAATATACTAGTTTATATATTATAAATGGAATAAATACACTTATGAATTTGACAAATACACGGTTACAGAATAACTAGCACTATGATAGCAAGTAACTGAGTTTTTAACCTTAACGTTTGTTGATTTTACAATGATAATTTCTTCCATTGTGTCAGACGTAATCCACCCTCCTACATTCGTTCTAGTTTAGTTTTGTCATATTAATGCCCTATTTTAAAATAACACTAGAGATATTTTGGATCGAACGCTCGTAATTTTAAAACGCGGTCAGATGACGAGGACGACACCTGAACACATCCCTCTCAAATATTCCACTTCACACTAGAGATCAAATTATTTGGCCCAGATGGATTTAACGCGCACCAGATGAGCTTACACGACTGTTCTTCGGGGGAATCGGGTCTCGAACCTGAACCCTCCGGTTCCGAAGCCAAGATCTTACCACCAGGCCACCATTGCCCAGGTTCGTTCTAGAAAAGCAGAGTCATGTAGTGTTTGTTGAAAAGTATAAGCATCGTTTATATTTCAGAAATTTTCGGTGAAGTGATGAAAGTGAATAAACAAGAAATGAAGCTTTACATTCATGCAGCGCCACAATTTACAAGAAAGTCTCCAACACTCTAGTAATCAATCATCATTTACCGTACCTTAACTAACTTAAAAGGAAGTTCCTAGGACTTTTAATTAATTTTCCCATTAATTTCACGATTGTACACAAGGACTCAAATTTAGGTCCATCAAAAACACTTGTTATGATAGTTTACGAACAAAGAAGCTGGTTAAGAAGAAACTATTTATTTATAGCATTCACCATCAATATTCGATATCTTGACAAACTACTTTATTAAGCAAGTTTGATGTGAAATGGAAAAATAATGATCATCCTTTGGTTGGCAACTGGCAACTTCAGAATGTTTGGCTGGACCGTTTCCAGAATTTTACAGATAGACTGACTTTTCTGGGTCATTTCTTGCTTTGTTACCTTTTTTCTTGCTCGACTGCTCCACAGGCAAAGACAGCGTGGAGGCTTCATAAATCTTTTTCTGTTACTCAAAGAGGATGTAAAACCATTTTTAGATCTACAGAAAAGATTCAGTTATTGTCTTGATATTTCAATAAGTCAGTAGCTATTTTAATGTCTTGAAGTGCTTCTAATAAACACATTGAAGGGATAACTGGAGCCTTTCAAACGATATTAACGTTATCGAACTGTATATTCTTCAGGTACAGCTGTTAAAAAAATGCCGGCACTTTTCTAGTCTACAGAAGATGACACTGAATTTTCTGAGGGGGCCAGGGACATCGTAGAAAGGCCAGAATATCTCTGGCTGCTTTTTTTGTGAAGAAATAAACTTTTATAGAAATCTCAGATATACTTTTTTCATATACCTTAGTGGGCAATAGTTCAGCTGCTTCTTTCGGAGAAGGTCAAATCATGTACTAGGTCATTACACTGTGCTTTACCAAACTCTTAAAAGTTAATTTTTATTTCTGTGAAATCATAAAATATTGAAACTACTTCTCTTGCAAGTTGAATGTCACGAACATCATATTTTGCTAGTTCTGGTCAACGTATTCATCAATAGATAAGACCAAATCATTAAACAGCTGCTCAGGATTTAGGATCAGTCTAAGTCAGTTAATGGATGGAATATAGGAATAGGCGAACCTATGACAATTTTTCTTGCCGATGACCATGAATCGTTGACTAGATAAAAATAGAACAGAATAGAAGATAAATTCTCGTCGACCTTGGAAATACCGAAAGTCAAACTTTTTCATTTTTCTTTTCCCTCGTTATGAAACATTTCCTCATGATCATGATATATAACGTGAGAAACCCTTTTCTTGTCTTCGTTCTGAAGCGGAATTTCAAAATAGGCTTAATATGTAGGCTTCAAAAATGATGATAAACCACATCTTTTGACTAACACTACCGACATAACCAAAAATATTAGTATACATAGATCTGTTATAAACATATTATAAACATATATCTGTTAGAAAAAGCTATAGATGAGATCTAAAACAATTCCTGTGAATTGCACCAATCTATTCAATTGGAAACTGACAGTGTGCAACTGAATTATATTATGACTGTCTTTCTGATGCCATGCGCTAAACGTTAGAGAAGTAGCCAAAAGAGTAAGATATAAACCCAAACACATTCCGATAAACTGGTATTTATTTTCTTATGCAATCGTGTTGTTTCGGAGAATATATTTAAATATGAATCATATACCTATTACATATGAATAATTTTCAATCTTACCTCATCTCACAGCCAACAGCGCCATCTCTCAAAATATTGAGATACCAATTGGTAATTATCCTATGGCAACAATGCAAGTACCATAAAAATTTACGAGATGGAGCTATATGACATTGTCAGCATGAGAGCAGACAGAAAAAAGCTATAATAATTATATATTAAAAATGTTTCTTGGATGTAAAATCGCATTTTTTTTTGGTAAGACATAGATAAATATAAAAATATATAGATAAATTTAAAATGGAAAATCTTATTTAAATATAAAATTTGATCCAAATTCGTTAGAGCCGCTTCTGAGATACAGGGAATATATATATATATATAT
>JAPMOR010020162.1:138449-183867 GCA_026543865.1 Argiope aurantia
TTAAAAATGCAAGGATCGCAAAATATGTAATAGAAATTCGGAAAGAATTATTACAGTAAACTGATGTTCAAATAAATGAAAATAAGCATCTTTTAATCTAAATTTTAATAAGCAATTTTGATTATTACTCAGTTAATGTTGTCAAAACAAATTCATTTAAAAGTGCTAATTTTAAAGTAGGTACAAATGCAATATTACGTGGCATTGAGAGTAAAAATTAAATTCTAAGTTTAAAAATTTATTTAAAGTAACACGGTATCTTCACAATTTTTTTTAAAATTTTAAGCATTAAACAAAAAAGTTTCATAGTAGTGTACATTAATATTGAAATGAAAAACACTCTAAAAAGAAAAAATAGTAATTCATCTTCTGATCTTCATTTGAGAATGAAACTCTAGCAGAAAAGTGTATATCGTGGCATCAAGTATCCAGCGTGCGAACTCCACCCGATTTGCGATTTTCATTGAAAAACGTTACCTGCGACCCTATGTTTTCTGGCAATTTTTCATCTGCATAATGCTTACTACCCTCTCACTGAATTTATCTTTCGAATTTGCCAACGCTCTCTGCAAACATCGGTAGTGATGCTGAAGCGATGTTTTCTGGTTTCCATTTTAATTTTCCTTGAATATCTTTAAAATTCCCCAGTTCTCACACTGCACGCTTATATCAAATTAAAGAATATGAAATTTCTTACATTTCCAAGCACTTATTTTTTTTCAAGTTTTAATATTTTTGCAAATATGGGTTCTAAACTACTTTTTCGTTTTCAGTAATTTACGACCCCCTAGTTCATCAAATCCGCATGTTACCTACATAAAAATAAACTTTTAAGAATGTTCTTTCACTTAAAAAAAATCATAGTTGAAACACCATTTGATATTATTTTAATTATTTTTTTACTGTTTCCAACAGTTTTCGAACTCTATATTTTTGCGATTTTTACCAACTAAACGTTGTTTGGCACCCCATGTTTTGTGGTGATTCTTTATCTTCTTGATGCCTACTATCAACAATCTGAATTTATCGATCGAATTCAGCAACACCCTATATATACCTGCATAATCTTGATATGAGTTAAAGCATCTAGTACAACAACAACAACAACAAAAAAATCAAACACACATTTAATAAACTGAAATATTTTCAAGCAATATATTCCACCATTATTTGATAATTTGAATATTAATTTATATCTATATTACTCATTTTAATTATTTCAACATTTATTTGTATTTGGAATATATTTAATTTTTTAGGAATGTAAAAGCAGTAAATAAGCATGAATACATTTGAATAGTTCATATAATACATGATATATACGCCTATATAATATTGAGCCAATTTAAGACAATTATATTATCAAAAAACAATTAGAACACAAATTCAAAGAAATGCACGATTTTCTGATACGTCGAATGTATCCATATGATTAAATATTCAATAAAATAAATTACTTGTCAATTAATTATATTCTAAAATGACTAAATAACTGAAAATAAACTAATTCGTTTAATTTAGAAAATATATTTTAACCGAGAATTTTGACGACGAATAAAATAAAATAAATCGAACAAAGTTGGTGTGAAGTTCTGCCAATAACCGACCAATCGGAATCCTCTTCAAAGTAGTCGTAAACAGCTGCGAAGCGAAACGAAACGAGTTGAGAAGCTTGGCAGCTGTTCCAAACTCGAATGTTCGACAAATCATCGTTCGTGCTATCGTTACCTCAGCAACGGAATTTCGGTGGGTTTCGAAAGAATCCGGTGGCAGTCTGACTCGAGGAAACTTTTTCTCTAGATTAAAGTTAGTTGTAGAGTTTTCATTTTTATGGGTAATCGAGTACTTCAGTTGATTGGACGACGAATGAAAGTTCTAGCAAATCTAAAATGTTGGATAATATATTTAATTTTATTTGAATTCTCCAGATAATATAAATTAATTATTATTTTTAACATAGATATTTTGAAATGCATAACATTTTGGTGTTTTCTTCATGATATACAGCAAGTTTGAATTCTATTAATATAAGATGTATAAGAAAAAATACTTTTAGCAAAATTATTATTTATATATTATTAACAATTATTGAATTTTATTAATATATGATTATATCGATTAATCAATTAAATGATATATTATTAAACAATTATATAATTTATTTAAATAAATGATATAATTGATTTCATATATTCCGAGAACTATTAAAATCTAAAGTAAAATATAAAAAAAATCGTTAAAGTATAGAAAACATCAACATATTTTTAATACGATGACCTAAAATTAGATTCTTATTAACTATTTAAAACTTCAAGTTGAGTAGAGGAAACAATTCCGCCATATTGGCAAGAATGTGCTCTAAATATTGACATGGCAAGTTAGATTCCAAGTTTTATGAGATCAAAAGCTGTCGTGCTAAAGTATTTGACGAAATTAAAATTTTAAAAATGTATCCAAAATTTAAGATATATTTATAAAAAAGTATAGAATTTCAAAATTTATACCGAGTTTAGTTTTAATTCCTATAACAAATAACCGTAAACTGAGAGTAATTTAAATTTTATTTTCTTAATAGAATCCACAAAGTAGAATGTGGCAGCGTGGTATCGAAAATATTCAAAGATATATAGCATTTGTAACATTTATTTGATCAACATTAAAAATAATCTGATGTTAGAGTTTCTGGAAATTCTGCATAAAACTACATTATTTTTCAAGAAAAGCTGACAGTCAAATATAAAATGATACATTTTTCTTTCTTTAAAAAATTTTAATTGATCTTCAACATTTTTGCTCTATATAGTGATGCCTTTTAGAATACATGATGACACTTGATTAGACCATCCAACTAAACATTTCTGACTGGTATCATCAAAAACCTAAGAAAAAGACATACTAATGCCACATCAGGTGAATAACTAGCTTATGTGGAACTATACTTCATGATTTTTTAAATCAAAACTTCAAGAATAATAATAACATTGTAAAACGATGTATTACCAGAGTACAAAGCTCAGTTGTTCCTCGATAGTTTTTGTTGTTTTTGGAATTTTATATATGAGAATTCAACAACCATCATCAAGCACCAATTCTCTGATCTGATCAACATGTTGACGTTAAGAAGTGAATGGTCATCCAGAGTGTGACTATCTATGGCAGATCGTCTTCCTTTATAACAAATTTTATTCCGTCAAATTTTCTTGTTTTTGATAAACAGTGTGTCCTTAATTTTTTTTCACAACAATCCCACAGCTTTTGTAACAAAAATAAATTTTAATGCAAAAATAGACAAAGTTAAAAGTCGTACTTTATTAAAAATAAATTTATTTTTAGACGATAAAATGAAATAAATTCTTGACTATTGCCAGATCGTTATAGAAGTCGACAAAAAAGTTTGATAAAAATTTCAAAACGATATCTATTATAGATGTATTTTAAATGTAGCTTTCTGGATACATTCTGTTCATAAAAGTAAGTAATTCTATTTTATTTTTGGTATTCTTAAACAAGGTTTGTTATAATGATAATTATCATCGCTTTTATAGAATATTGTTATTACAGAACTTTTAATGCGATTGTTGTACGAGACAATTACAAGCAGGAAACAATGATGTACTCGTGTAAGATTCGTTCCAGACAGTGTGACTAGGCGAGGCTCGGTTAATGGCGCGCAGACGCGAAAAACGTACCTTCAAACACGGCTATTGAAGAGAGTGGCGGCATTTTTGTTTGAATCAGCAACTTTCTAAAGCTCTTGTCTGGTGCTCGCGAACGATAAAGCAAGCTCAAACATGTAATCAATAAAAACATCGGCGTTTCGACCTGGTGGAAAAGATGATGGAAAAAAGAATGAAGACTGAAACGCCCTTCAAATGAAGTACTATAACATCTACACAGATTCTTCAAAATATGAATGCAGACAGTAAATTCAGATGTGCTGAAAAGAGTAGAATATTCAGAAAGTTTGGAGAAAATCCCTGCGTTTTATGAAAATATTTGGACTTTTGTTTGTTTTGATATTTTTTAAAAAAATATTTTTAAAATGAGAGCATCTTAAAATTAAAAAATATATATATCTTTTTAATGTTACCAATTGTTTTGCCCTGTTTTCTTTCTATTTTTAATTATTTTTTTAAAAAAATATTTTAGGTTTACTTGAAAAAATATATTTTATCGTTGAAGAGAAACCATTTTTATTGTTACTACTTCTTCAAACTGGATTCCATTCAGTTGTTGATGATCAAGATAAGAAAATTCAATTTATTTTTTAATTGAGTAGATTTCAGTATACGACATGCTTTTAATAAAAGTTTTAAAACTTTAACGAACTCACAATTAAGATTTAATTTCAGAATCACTGAATGGTGAAAATTGTTTTGATTGTGTGAGGCTTCTAAAATTATGTAATTCAAAATTCGTAATTTAATATATCACGAGAAATATATAAAACAGGAGTTGCACAAAATATTTAATTGAAATTTTCAACAACTATTAATCTCAGCGAACCAATGAATAGTCAAAGGCGGCTAGCTATACTATAAAAATAAGCGCGAAGCCATTTTATAGCATTTGAAAAAAATTTGAGTTTCAATTTATTTTTAAGTAAAGATTTATCCGATTTTTTTAACTTTTAACTTTTTTTTTGTATTCTAAGCATACAAAAGAAAAATGCATTTGTTAAAAAATGCTTGACCTCAAAATTTTGATGAATAAGGACTTAATAAATGTATATTTCACTTCTTTAGTTTGTGAACTCGATAACAGAAAATAGAACAATCTAGTCGAGTTATTTGAGATAGGATGAATCTATATAAGAGAATTCAATAGTTATGCTTCATATTATATACCTCATAGATTTTTACTGGTTAAAATTTACCATAAGGAGTTTTCACAACAAATCATAAAAGTAAACTTAAAAGGAAAACCATAAAAGATCTGATTCCGGTACGTTGTTTATTACGTTTTGTATTATAAAGGCTATACAGTTATAGAGGCTATACAGTACAGGAGCTTTTAAACATTCATCAAAAATTAAAAGTATTGTTATAGAAAAATAAAAAAATCTGGCGTATGTGCGGTGGAAAGTTCAACACACATCAGTACTTGCAGTAAAAAGTAAAGCAGAAAATCAGTAATGAACAATTGTGACTGCACAAAGTGCCCAGAAAAAACTCGCAGAAGATCAATACTCCGAAGATAAATTTCGCCCAAAGTGAGCTTAAATCAATTGATTTATTTATTTCAATCCTGTCTTTTAGTGCTTTATAGTTTGTGTTACAGGGCAAAGAAGTTTGTAGAAAGATATTGTATCTTCGCTTCTAATCGAGATATCACCAAAATTCTCGAATCTGTTCCTACATCTTTATCGCCAAATGGTTGCCAGATTTCTCGTCATGGTCAGAAATCTGATACAATATCCCTTGGACTGGGCAGTAAAACTTTCTTCCATATCACAAAAGTAACTGCGCAAGAAAGCAATAGAACAAATAAATAACAATATATTATATTTATAATATTGTTGTTAAATACAGTTTATTGAGATATATTTATTAGTGGATCGTGTTTTTACAACTTTCCTTTCTGCATTTTTTCATAAATGCAATATCTTTTTTTTTACATTATTAGCAATTGAATCATTCAGTTTGCAGTGCAATGTGATTAATTGGTTATTATTAATAATAACCGCGATTAATATTAATATTAATCAGTTAATCACAATGTTGGTAACGATTCCATTGTTGATGCCCTTTGTCCTATGTTGCTAGACATTATTAAAGAAACTTTTCAAAAAATATTACTCAAAAATATATCTTTATCCCTCTCCAGCAAAAATATCTTTAAAGAATTATTCATATCTTTAGAAACAAATCCATGATATCTCTTTTGTAAAATTTCCATCCAGAAATGAACTGAATCCACTTCGGTCTGATGTACTAAATTGCATTGTCTTAAGGAATACCGGAAGAAATGTGTATAGGATGCACCAATCTCATTACGGTGCCACCATCATTTCTGAAATGTCCACGAAGAAGTCCGTTGTGTTTTATTCATCTTTACTCTCAAGAGTTATGAAATATCAAAATACGTTATTTCTTCAACGCAAGAACTCATATCTCCAAACTCATAACGGAAATTCAATGGATGACGCAAAATATCACGTTTCGCGTAACGGGTCTAGTTTTGCTGAGATAGCTACTCTCAAATAACATTGGTATCAGCTTATTTTTTTTATATAAAATGATAAAACAGCAAAAATTTTACATTTGCAACGGAACAGAGAAAGCTATATTTCAAAAAACAGAACTCTTTCTCTCTCTCTCTCTCTCTTGTTTTTTAGTTAATTAAAATTTTTCGTAGGTTTACGCAGGACTGAAAGGTATTTACTAGATATGAAATTCAATAAGAAATTTATTAGGGAAAAGATGCCATAATAGTTAATTTTTCGTCATCGAATATTTTGCAAAGATCGCTTCAAGAATTTTTCAATCCTTCAGCAGAAGATAATGGATACATAAAATAATTGAAAATACTTGCAATATTATCATTTAAAAGTAATTGACAATGCTAAAGACAAAATAATCTTTTCTATACATGTAGGATGGGATTTTAGTCCCACTAGATGGTAGCCCATTGAGTCATAATCATCGTACCATCAGAACATTTAACACAGAGATAGGAGATGATTTTTGATGATGATTATGTGAAGTTAATAATTTAATTTGTATAAAAACGCTGGCAACCTTCTTGTCATTTTTTTTTGTTCATCTTAATTGTTTGTTCCCATCTTAAAGTTCAATACACGTAGCTGTAAATTAAAATATTTAGAATTATTATTATATATATTGAAAAATAAAATACTTTGTTCTTTATTGGTCTGAAGTTACATGCTCGAAGCAACACAGACAATGATATTCTTCAATAAACTTAAAAGCCTGAATTATTTCTTTTTACTTATTTACTTTACTCTCTTGCTTTATAATTTTTCACATTTTAAGACTATATATTTCAAGATATTATTATTTTTATTAATAATGAAGAAGAATACGTGTGTCTTTACTAACTCTCAACAAGACACTTCGTTTGATCTACAGTTACAAAACTTGGTACAGATATGTTTTAGAGGGTAATAATACATATCAGTACTGATTTTTTTGAAATTTCAATTAGAATTTAAATAATTTAAAATTAAGTTAGATTTTAATGATTTTCCACGATAATTCCAGAAAATATTCTCGGACATAGTTGATTTTTACTCTATTTGAAAATGTAAAATAATATGTGAATAATTTTTAATAATGTCAAATTAATTCTATGAAATTTTTTTTATAATTTTCATAATTAAAAAAATTATTTAATTTTCAGTAATTGATTTCAAAAATACAATGGAATCCAAACTTCTTTCTTTTTTCAATAAGTATTTAATCCTCTGATCTTTTTCCATTGTTCAAACTTAAGGAATAAGGATTCTTTTTATTATTATTTGATAAGTTTATATGATGAATAAGAAAGTGAAATCCCATCAAGGCAAAAGAAACATGCATTTTGAAGTAGATTGCCTAATGCTTGTACACAATAAAGAGAACAGGATAAAAACTACTAAAACAGCAGAGATCTGATATTTGTCCAAATTTCCAGTTTAAAACTATTTTATAGTAAAAATCAAGAATATCAAAGCATTCATAATTCATTTAATTGAAATTAAACACAATCAATATTTCCGTCTACCAGCTGGTCGCCAAAGGTAGCTAATATCCAAATAAAAATACACAATTTGACAACTAGTAATTTATAAACGTGTCAGTTAACAGAATAAGGAAGTTCTTTCCTTTTACTTATATAAGGTTTTAGATCAAGATAGTTACACTGTCTAGGTTCGTCAGTTTGATAGCTTATATGTCAATTTATAGAAGTTCTATTGATAATAAGTACTTTTACAAACAGTACTGTTCGGACAGTAAACTTCGCTTCTAAACGCAACAGCAGATAAGACATATAATTTACTCTTCATCTCTATCTTTCGACAACATTAGCAACAATTATTTGTTTATTAGAATGCGAATTATTTGTTTATTAGAATGAGGTTTATTATGTGCACACTCTAATGATTATCAACGGAATAACATCTATTCTAATTACAATTAACAAAATTGCAATTAAATAACTACTTTAATCATTATGCAAAATCACAATTAAATGTCTTGCTATCATCAAAACGATTCAATGATACAAAATTGGCCAACGATAAGCCATACATTTCAAGTTATTGACAGTTAGTATTTTGAAATGAAATTGAAGAATAAAAATTCTTTCATATACAATGTTTTTTATGACCTTCAAAGATATTCATCCCAAATTCGAAAAAAAAACTCTGTTTAATGGTTTAGAACCAAAATACCAAATGGTTGAATTCAAACAGGACTTAGTTCAACCAACTCAATTGACATTTTTTGACTATATTGAACAGAGTCAAAATAGTGTGAATTTAATTGTCACGAAACCTTTACAAAATCATTTTTTTAAAATGCTTCAAAGCATTTGTCAACAAAATGTGAAGGAAAATCTATAGAAATTTCGATTTCCAATACATCTATTTATATATTTACTACTAACAAAAACAAATGTCTGTGTATCTGTCTGTTGCTGCTCTAAAGACAAAACTGATTGGTTTATTGGCGCAAAAGCCACATTTGGCCATACTATGCCAATCAAATGGTAAAATTATAAAAGATATACTAATCTAACAAATGAGTATTTTAAATAAGTGTTCAAAGATAAAATTGTATAATGTAAAAAGTGATCTTAACATCTGAACATTTAAAAACATGGTTCATGAAAATTTGAAACAATGAGGAACGAACAAGAACACAAAAAAAAGTTCAACACAAGTAGAATAATAGAAAAATTATATGCAAGTAAAAACGCCAATAGCTCTTAAGAATTTAAAAATATTTGGGTGGTATTTTCCACCTACCACGTCTTGTAATGTTGAAGAAGAGTTAAAAAAACGAGCACGATAAGAATTAAAAACAGGACATTCAATTAAGATATGGTGAACAGTAAAATTAACTTGGCAGCTGTTGCCCATAGACAAAACTGATGTACCAAGAACTATACAATTTGGCTGAAACATATTTTGGAAGGTGAAAGCTGACCTTTACATGCCTTAAATAAGATTTTTCACAGCCTCAAATCAGATTTTTTTAAAAGTCTTATTTAAGGCATGTGACTTCGTTAATGATACTTTAAAAAACGATGTAAAATTGGAATATTTATGAATTTTTGCAAAAGACAAATCGGAAAGTATCAATGAAATCAAAATATACTAATCAGTGATCAACAGGTTAATAAAAATTGGAAAAATATAGGGGGTTTGGTTTAAAAAAGGTATAAAGCCTTCTAGTTTAAAAGTTTATCAAATAATTTATTCAAAATCTGGCAGCATTCAAATGCATTAATAAATATATTTTTTAGTTCCTGAAGTAAAAAAATAAGTTTTCCTTTTATGTAACCTTTAAATATCGGGGACTGACTGCAAAATAATATGAAATTTTTAATATTTTGGTATTGTGGCATTAAAACAGCTTTAGAATATTTTTAAATGAACAGACTGTTTATTCTCTAGTTCAGAAATTGATGAACCTATTTAGAAATTATTATATTGTTTGAATTAAAAAATACATTAGACGTTAATTTATGAAGTTTTAGTGAGAAAACTGTACCAAAATTTAAGAAAATTGTTTTCAAAAGCGTAACATGGCATTAAAACGTGTATTAAGTAAATATAAAAATCAATTAACTTCCTAAAATATTTATTAAGAAAACAAGATTCAAAAGGTTTATGAAAACAACTATTCAGAAATTAAGAATTTTAAAATTAAAAAAAGGATATTTTTGCAAAAAAAACCCGTCTTTTTAATATGGCATATAGCACCTTAATTAACACCTTATCTTAAATATTTTTTGGCACTTTTTATTGAGAATTTACGGAACTTTTATCACAAAAAATTCCTTTTTATATCCTACTAAAATTTAAAAAAGCCCATCTTTTTAACAATATTCATTTAGCTGTTATGCAATTTTTCCCCCTGAATAATGAAAATAAATGCTAAATCTTTATAAAAATAAATAGGATATTTTACAAGTATTTTTATGAATAAACTCATATCGTATTTCCTTCATTCATCCATTAAATTTGAAACCACTATCACTGTTTTTGCTAAAATTTAAATTCTTGTTTTATGAATTTTTTTCCTTACATCATTTTATCACATATATTTCCGGAAATCTATAACACTAACCTTTCGAAAATCATTAGAAAAATTACGCTGCTTATTTTTAAACAAATTGTATTAGCATGTAACAATAAATTAAGTTTAAATCTGCATTCATCTCTTTTTTGTTGAAACACGAAACTTCCTCCTATTTTCTCTGAACCCTCAATTTTTAGTTGTTCTTCCTTCAAAAGAAATAAAAGATTACAGCCTTTCGAAACCACCAAACCTCCTTATGTTGGTTCCCAATTTCTTACCATCCTTCCTTCAAGAGAAACAAAGAATTTACTATCTCTTGAAACCATCCAACATTCTTCTGCTAGCCGTGGGCTCCAATCTATTGCTGTCCTTTCTTCACGAAGGAAAAAAAAATCTCATGAATCAGAAGATGTGATGAGTTCTAGAACACCGGAAGGTGATACACTAGAATATAATTCGCTTGAGGATATGGAGAGCATATCTGAAATTGATTATTCTTCTTCTCTATCATCCTCTACAACAAAAAAAGGGGTAGACATTCTTTTGCTTCTTTTTAAGAAAGCTCTTTCATTTGCTTTTTGTATTTCAACTCCAAAAGTTGCATTGATTTTGAAACTTATTCGCGTTCTTATGGCTTGTTTTATTATTTAATATTTCATTTAACTTTTATACTACTGGCCTTTAACTATTTTCAAAGAATCTTTTTATTTTCATGAAAAAAATGACGCAAATACGCGCGCATACAATTATAAAAGTGATTTTGAATATAGAATTTTAGATTTTATTTTATCGAATTCTCATGCATAACAGAGAATTGACAGAATTTGTTCAAAATTTAATAGAAAATTCTGAAATATCTTTAAAAAATTCTAAGCACTTTTTTTCATATAACGTTGTGATTTTGTTTATTTACCATATTTTTCGGAAATATTTTAATACTTATCCAATGGGTATATTATGATGAAAGGTTCAACAACTCAATAACAGATAACGATATTTTATTCGATAAGAAAAAAGAACACAGAGCAAAAAATACAATTTGCAGTAACAAAAGCGCACCAACAAAAAATACCAAATGTAGCTGCAACAATACAAAGCGTTCAGAGAAAATTCGCTGGACATTTCGCTAAGCTGCTCACTTTAACTCAAATTAATTGACTATTCTGCTTATTATACGTCTCTGCTTATTATACTACTTAATTGACGATTCTGCTTATTATACTTCTCGATACAAGGCATCGGATAATCTAAAGCAAATGATGGATCTCGACTCTTAATGGAACCGTCGCCAAGATATTTGAATAATCAGAATCATCCATTTTTAACACTAGTCGCCAAATTCGTCGCCAAGACCATTGACTCGGCAACCATTCAATAGCCATTATTGCATCTGTGCACTAAACTATCCTCTTTACCAGGAGATTTATTACGCAGAGAAAAAAAAAATGTTATAAATTCGTAAGATTTTATTTGGGTTAGCTTCGTTAAACATAACTCAATAACATTTAAATTATAAAAAACAATAAAAAATTAATTTGTTGCGAACTTCCTGCAAAACGCATGATGAAATACGACTATCTATATTTTTATTCGCCTCACATATATGAAAAAAATTATAACATTATTCAAAGTTAAATTTTTTATGAGAACTCTGCTGTCTGTATTGTTTACTGCCTTCATAATTTCGATGATTCAGAAATAACCTACGAAACCATTCTCCAAAATATATCTTTTATGATGTTAAAAAGTAGAAAATTTTATTTAACAAATCACATCAGTATGATTCTTAAGATTTTTCTTGCAGAGTGGACCTGAATATAGACAAATGAAAAACCTTTTCTATACAATGTAATAACTTGTCATGAATGTTGAGTTATTACATGTACAAAATAAGTACATTAATTTTATTATACTGAGATATTAATGAAAACTGACTTGAAATTGAAACACTGCGCTTACTTATGCATTAAAATGCGAAATATTAATCAAGAGTTACAAAACTCGTTGGCTTTGAAGGAAGAGTGAATTTATCTAATCTTATTTAGTTTGAAAGTAAAAGAAAAGAACTCTACATTAATACGTTTGATTAAAAAGTAAATTTCACCAAAAGAATGTTATTTCTCTACTTTTAAATTTATTCTTACTCAAGAATAAATGTAAAAATTTCCACAAGAAATAACGCTAAGAAATTTCAGAATGTAAGAAATGAATTGAAGTTTCAGACAAATCAAATGTTGAATATGAATTCTATATACTGGATTTTCAAATACTTTATTTTATTACTCGTTTTTTAATATATATAAAATACAAGAATCAGTTCTCAAGTGTAGGCGTTTTTTCAAAGTGAATTAAGGAGTAGTTAAGGAATTAGTAATTTATAGATATTTTTCAAAAGGAATTACTAATTCATGGATATTTTTCAAAAGAAATTAGCAGTTTAGGAACTAGTAATTTATAGACGCTTTTCAAAAGAAATTAAAAGTTTAGGAATTAGTAACTTATAGACATTTCTCAAAATGAATTAGCAGTTTCGGAATTAGCAATTTATAGACATTTTTCAAAAGACATTAGAAATTTAAGAATTAGAAATTTATAGACATTTTTCAAAAGGAATTAACAGCTTAGGACATAGCAATTTATAGACATTTTTCATTTTGTTTAATTTTAATTTTGTTTAATGCTCATTTCATATGCTGCATTACTATATCGGAAAGGCATCAGTTCTTCAGCAAATTTTATCTCTATGTTATCATCAACTTATAAAAAAATTTATTCCTCCGTTTTCTACTCATATATATATAGCTGTTGAACATGTTGCCAACAAAAAAAAAAGCTAAAAATAACTGTTACCAGGAAAGATACAGGGATTATATACACCATGGAATAATTTCAAAAAAAGAAAAAAAAAAAAAAGGTATTCATTTGTTTCTCAGAATCTTCATTTTAAAAAGATGTATTGAAATACCTTCTGCATCTAAAGGTTAAGTTCGGACATCTGGATTTTTTTAGTATAAATGAAACCATAAATTTAAGATAGTTCATATATAATAATAAAAACAGCAGAAGGTAAAAATGGAACTAAAAGATAGATAAATATTTTGCACCTCTTTTGAATGTCCGAATGACTGCCATTACGCAGAATGCAGAATGCATTGTTTTCACATTCTTCTCGGATAATGATTATTATACAAGCCATGTAATAGCAAAAACTTTTAAATTAATTTTTAGGCTTATATTAAACCTACAACTATTTCTGAGATTTCTAAGCACTAAAAGGAATAGTTATATACACATATGTATAGTAATGCATTGCATTACTTTTCAGAGTGCAAAGGGTAAAAACATTTTATTACATAAATATATGTATCTCCGTAAAAATAAAATGCCAGATTTGTTTTTATATGACGAAAAAATAAATTACTTAGACGGCTATAAATACACTGTAGTGAATATGATACAGCAAATGTATTTTAAAAATCAATAATAAATTTGTTATGACATAACATAAAATTGAAATAAGTATTGATGATAATAAGGCAGAGTAAAAATTAACTTCAAAATAGATGCATGTTTATTAATTTTAGCTCGTTTGCAACACCAAAATAATAATTTATTTTAATAGGCAAGTGTTTAAACATTTCGATTTAAAATAGGAAAGAAATCTGGCATAACCATTTACACCTACAATTATACTATTTTTAAAAAGGCAGGAAAAACTATCGGAAATGCAATATATATATATTTTCTTTTTCAAAAAATAGGAAAAACTTTTAAGAAAACACTCAAAACATTCAATCGCTATTAACGTCTATAAATACCGAATGCCTTTAAAATTACCTCATCTTATGCTATATTTATTACTAATATATCTTGAAAATAAACATGAAAAAATTTTAATTCAATTTCTTGTTTATCTTCGCCACGTTAGTTTTATTCAGCCATCGGAAAGCTACACACAAAAATATTATTCTTATTAAATAAATTCTTGGATTATTTTCGAAAACGCAAATAAAAAAAATATCGTATGCCAAAAATAAAAATAGCTCTTTTTGACAAAGTTTGTTGACCGTAAATTTATAGAATCGATAGATTCTTTTCAAGGATCAAATTTCTGTGACTTAGCCAAATCCAAAGAAACCGAGACTATTTATTTATATTAAATATCCATTCATCGGTGATATAAACCATTTAGATCCTAAACGTTCGCTGTTGAAATAAAAAGAGAAGTAAAGTTTTATAGATCTCAAGGTTTTCTTCGGAGGAAATATTTTAAAATATTTGAGCCGGAAATATTTTGGGAAATATAATTTAATGAAATATTTGATCTGCTGAAAGCTATTCGGTTAGAAAGGATTTAACCAAAAGCAGGTAGTTTCTTTGAATTGTATTTAACAAAAAATCAAACATTTGCAATATTTGAATCATGCTTGTTTTTATTTCTTATATATATAAAAAAAGAAATAAACAGAACTTTTATTGTAACATGTCGTTACGTCTCGTATGGACTGAAAATTTCTCAGTTAACTTCTATTAGAGAGTTGTTGAAGTTTATTATATTTTAAAGAGTTTAATATTTTATTAAATTATTTGAACCGAAATATCTCGAAATATTTGTTTTCGTATTATTATTCGAAAATATTTTGGATTACTTGATTTAAGGAAATATTTGATCTGATAAAAATATTCGGTTAAGAGAATTTGATCAAAAGCTGATGGTTTCTTTGAAATCTATTTTAAGAGAAAAAAATTACATATTTGTTATATATCAGTTGAAAATAGTTTTTTCGATGAAAAAAAGGGAAAATGGAATTCGAGATTATAGATTTAAAATCGAATATTTGTTATGAAAGAACATGCCATTATAGATTTAAATCGAAGTTTGTATATGTTAGCTCTCTCGTGAATTATAATTTTTTGCTGAGCAATCCGTTTATTATTTAATCTATTTTTTCTTATTGAGTTATTCTTTTATTATTTCTTAATGAGTGCAGTATTTTATTATTAAAAAGTTTTTAATTTAAAATTTTATTTAATTTAAAAAAGTTTTAAATTTCTTAAGAGTCAAATTTCTAAGAAAGATAATTAAATGGTTCTTGTGCACAGATTTTCAAAATAAAAAACTGTTCTACAGATCTCTTAAAAACTTTTACAAAACCTGATATATCTTTTAGAGTTAACAATTCATACTAATCTAAAATTCTTGTTAATATATTATAAATGAAAGAACATTTTGAATTATATGATAAAAACATTCTAAGCAAAATAAAATTTTGATTTTATTCAAAACTTAGTTCAATTTTTAATGAATATTTAAGGATTTTTCCTTAATTATATTCATTTTGGCTTAATTCCTTTATCGCGCAATTTTTAGCAATTCTTACAAATACAATTTTATTGATTTCTGGGCTTTTGTGTAATTGAGTAATTTTTCTATTTATGAAAGCATTTCCTTAAAATTTTTATCTTTACATTTTAATTGCGAATTATATATTAACATTACATTTTAATTGCGAATTATATATTATATTATATATTAATTATTAATATAATTAACATACATTCTTGTGATAATTTTTCTCACATTTATTACCAGACCATTATTTATTATTATCTCACATTTATTACAACTCTCACTTTGAACCAAAATTTAATTTAAATTAATTCATTAACTGATAATTAATCGAATATTTAAAATTCATTTAATCACTGATACTGAAAATTTTAAAATATTGTATTGCTGATGGAAATTATTACCATCCGGGGAAAAGAGGAAAATCAGCTAAAAGATTCCATTTTTACGAACATGAAAGACTTGAATTTAAATCACAGTCAGTGAAAAACGACGTTTCTTTTTCATTGAAGTAAGTGGAAGACAAGGTTTCTGACATTCAGGGCTTTTTCTTTTTTACTTTTTCTGTAAATGACTGTAACTTATGGAAAGGGTATTCTCTGTGAAAAATAAAAAAAATATCGCGTCTTTATAATTTGAAAATAGATTATTTCTAATACGAGAATAAAAATATGATATAGTTTGCTGTATATACTGTACCAGTTCGTATGCAGAAATACAAATCCACGGGTACAAGTATAATGAGTACTGAAAATTCGTTGAGCACACACACACACACACACACACAAATCATCGAATTTCTCACCTTTCAAAAATTAACAGTTCCAGTACTGAATTATTAATCTCAGTTGACTGAATTAGTCACGCGCATTAAAGATCTTAAATCCGCATTATGATTTTTAGGTGGGTAATATTTTCAAAACAATTAAATTTAAAAAAAACAGCAAGTGAACAGTTAATAACATTTTCTAGTAGTTATCCATTACTTTTTATTTTAATTTATCAGCAAGTAAATGTGAATATAAATATAAAGGCACCTAAGAATTCTAAGTATTAAAAGCAACAAGAATACAAACCAAGACATAAGAATTCTGGAAAGATACATGAAGCTATAGTTAAAGTCGTCAATAGTATTGCAGACGATTTTTTTTTTGCTTTATTTTTCAATTTGAATTGAAATTAATATTAATAGAAGAAATAATTGAATCAGAAAAATAGGAAAAATAAACTTTTTTTCTTATATACATTTGCAGAATTGTACATTATGAGAGCTAATTCTTCTGGCATAGATCCATAATTCCATTAGAAAAAGATTATACACATTTTACAACGAAAATAAAAAGACATTGATAATTCCGGGATAAAAGCGGATGTTTCGAAGTAGTATTTTAATAGAATTACTAAACCTGTGGACAAATAATATGCTTAAAGACAATATCGTTACAGTTATTTCTGTCTTTATTTCATATGATTATATATATTTAAATGTTTTTGTTTGTTTTAATGTCATCGCAGGCTACGTTTTGAAATTACGAAAAGAAATCAAGATATTTAGTGTATTTCCCAATTTGAGAATCACCACTTTAAATAAAACTAAAATTAATTTCCTTTGACATAGTTCAAAACTTTGTGTACGTTATTTATTCAGATAATATCTGTTATCGGCAGTATCAAAAATGATTATTTATTTATTTCAACTAAGCCTTTAATGTTAGTTGAATTTTTATATACGCAACAATTACCTATAAATCCTTATTAGGTGTTCATTAATTTAATAGAACATTTCAAAATAGTGGTCCATTTAGTTTCTTTATTGCTGTTAAATAGTACTTATTTTCTTCAAACTTTCGCCGTTTTACTAATTTAAAATAAATGCACTGCACCGTAGCATAGTTAATTTCTTATTGTCTAGTTGATTCTGATTGTAAAGCATTCTGCATTTTCCTAAACAAATTATAAGAATGTCACGAAATATGAATTAAATATGTATCGATCCAATTAATGTTAAACCAATAAGCAAAAGCAGAAATATTTTTGAAATACAATTTTCTCTTCAAGAAGTCCGACATCTAGTTAAACCATCCATAAGCCTTTTTTTTTCTTCTTTAAGCTATAAATCCAATTTAAAGCTATCGTCTGTCTTCAGTTGGCTCATAAACTGAATCGAAGCGCTTTAAACTCCAGTATCTTAACGACCTCTAGCGGAGGACTGGAGAAATGATCACAGCGCTTCTAGAGGGTTTTGCAGACTTGAAATATTTAAGGCAATCGCCTAGGGGAAAAAATATACAAAGAAAGCAAGAAAGGAAAAGAAGAAGCTAAATTTTTGTACATTATTCTCACAAAAAAGAATTCTGGTTGTAGAAAAAACTTATTTCCTATTGTTTTCTTCTGTTTTTCTTTTCGTTTCAAGTTGAAAATGTTCTCGAATGACATGAGATGCTTTAGAATTCTCATCACCACGGCAAAGTATAAAGGGCATTCTTTTTTGGAATGAATCATTTCTTTCGTTCTCTTCCTTCTTTGCCTCGAATAAGATTATTCCAAGGCAATAAAGGAAATTTGATCCTGATTTTATCAAGAATTTCAAAAGTTTTTGTATTATTTCTTGGTTTTTTCAGACAATATAATATGTTTTTAAAAAATTAGTTTGGAAATTCTCAATATTTCATGCGAGAAAACAAAGGGAACTTTATTGTATATGCCACATTTTATGTAAATTGGGGATTTATTCGCCTTATTTTATTGAATAAAACTTATTTAAAAAATGGGGAAAGAAATGAGCATCCTGCATTATGTGTTTTGTTGACTGTATTTTTGTCAGTAATTTTAATCTGTTTTAACATTCATTAAAGGAAGAGTATTTTCTTTGGAAAGAAAATTTGGTTTTGCAAAATATCTGATCGATTTATATTTTAATACATATCTATAAAATAATTTTAGTGATTGACTCCCAAGAAATGTTCAATATAGTCCGCTTTCGTTATTAGAGTCCATTGAAACGTTAAAGATTGGAAAATAATATTAATATATTAATCCAAATTAGCATTAAAAACCCTTGCAGAAAACTTCTTTGGCAGAATCTAATTTTTTATTTTCTCTTTTTTTAGATTCAGTTATTAGAATTTCTTATATAGAATGAAGATAAATGTTTTCAGCCATATCAACACTATAACTATAAAAGTCTTTTCTATTTACAAGATATCAACCAAAACTATCATTAAAAACGTCAGCGAAATAACATCTTTGGTCGAATCTTTTTTTATATATTCACTTTTTTTTTCATTTTCAAAATTTAGGATTAGTTTTACAAAATGCGTATGGCAACGTTCAACAAAAATGGCATATTCCTATAACAATCTTTCCAAAAATGGAAAGACATTTTAAGCCTCTAGACTAATGGTGAGAAAACTAGTTTAAAATGAAGAAACTGAGTTTTGTGACTTACCTGATATCCACGTTCCATTAAATAATCTAGGCACAAAGACTCCATCCATGACATCATCTAACTCCATGAGGGGATGCCGAATTCGAGGACCAAGGTCCTCTGAAATAAAAAAAATGATTATAAATAACGAAAAATATCAAATTAACCGAAGAACAGACATCAGAACACTAGTGTAAAAACATGATTAGGTATGATGCATATAACAGAAATTTAAGTTATTATATAAAACAAAAAAATACATGAATATAAAAAACAGTCCTATTACAAAAGAAATTACAAAAAAAAATGTCTTAGACTAAAAGAATAAAAAAAGACCGTTGTTTGAAAGGATTAAATAATGATTTTAAAGTATAGTTCTTAATGAAAACATTTGAAGAAACGCATTTCTAAATTTGCTAGCGTAAACGATATTTTGTTTATTTATATACAAAAGAACCTTAAGTTTTAAAATGTCGACTTTGCTTTTTATTCCATAATCCATTTTACAATGTATTAAAATTAGTGTGTTTAAAAATAATAAGTTTTCAGTAAATAATTAAAAAAATTCATCTTCATTAAAACATTTTTAAAAGAAATTCATAAATCTGTTATTGTAAAGCATGTTTTGTATTTTTATTTACATATGAAAAATACTATTAAGGTTGAAAATGTCTTTTATATTATCTTAGTAATATACTTAATAGTAATAAAGTTTAAGTAATGTTCTTGGTGAAAAAAAAGGATAAAAAAATTAATAAATTCATTATCTAAAAAATATTTTGTTAGGTTATTTATATATAAAAAGATATTAAATTAAAAAAAAACTCACTTTTTCTAGTTCTTTATTTTTTTTATCCAAATTCTTTTGATTCTGTATAAAATTTAAAAAAAGACAGATTTTTTTTCACATATTTGTGAAATGCTCAATTTTGTAGAATGATGTGTTTTATGCTAATTTAACAAAGATTTGCTTATAGCAATATTTTCTAAAACAGATGACAATATTTTATTGAAAAAAATTGTTATTTTTCTGGAAATATTGGTTTTCGACTGACTGAAATGGAAATCTAATACAGAACTAAAATTATAGTCATAAAATCACTTACAAAATTTCGCTTTTTTTAAAATCACTGCATTTTTGATATATCGTGTTTACTTGCTTGTGAAAAAACAGAAACACAATCAGATTATTTGAAGGATTCGATTTCAAACTTTATAAGTATCCACATTTTCGATATTAAATCTATGCACCAAATGTTATCTATTCAGTTCTCTTCATTTTTTTAGTTATCGTTTAAAACATATTCGGACAGTCAGACAGATAACAGACTTCCTATCAATATATTGTTTTCAAAATGCGATATAAATCTGGAAATTGAGTATAAAAAGAAGCTATATACGAAATTTCATACGCCTAACTCAAAGCCTTTTTGAGTTACTGTACTTACGAACAGACATAATTCTAAGAATATGTCTCCCTGATTAAGGTAAATTAATTTGGGTAGATAAAGATATTTTTGAAAAACAAATATGACTGTACAGCATATGAAATTTCTACTGATGTTTTTCTTTAGAGAAGTTAAATAATCTAAAATAAATTAGTAATAAAATGTTAATTATTTTGCATAGTAAAAATTATTTTCTACCAAAAAAAAAATACATCCAATTATTTTTTTAATCTAAACTCAGTCATGTTTGGAGCTGCGAATTTTTTGATAACACTAAAGCGATTCTTAAAACCTCAATCATCGTTAGCCATTTTATTGCTGTTGAATCGATAAATTGGATTGCAGATTGATGTCTAAAATTATAAGTAAATTACCGCATTTGCAAAAATCTGTGAATGGATTAGCAATAAAAAAGCGGTTTCATATAAGAGGGTCATTTATTGCATTGAAGAAAAAGTTTTTCAGAAAAATGCATTTCAGAATTAGATAATGCCCTATCGAGCAGTGTTAATATTATATAAATAGAATATTTCTTGTGCGTCCACATTCTAAGCCGCTAAAACCATTAAAGAAGAGCCAATCTATTTATTACTTAATCACTATAGTGACAATTTGATTATCCGATTCTATTACACTTTTCTATTTGTTAAGGACAGGTGTTTTGCAAATGGTAAACAAAAATAGAAACTACCAAAACATTTGAAAGTCACCGCATTACTTTTAATCATTGAATAGAACGATTGATCCATTTCGTTACTTAAAAATTTATGGTAGTGAATCCTTTGCAAATGCCGACGACTGATATTGTTCGTTTCTCCATCAAAATATTTAACGATATCGAAAGTTTTGATTTGAGTTAATCGCATAGTGAACAGAATAAACTATACGTTTTGAAACACCATTCTTTAATTTATTTATCCCCAAAATTTCGAAATAAATCTTAAATTTTGATGCAGATAATCCCATATTGATATTTATCTATTTTATTGTATATTTAAGTGCAACATTTACTTATATATGAGGATAAACAGATGTAAGATATAAATACGACAATTAATATAGGGTGATTCCAAATTCATGGTACAGATTCATGGTAAAGAATAAGAATATAAATTATATTCACATAGAAAACACAAGTGGCAATCCAATTCTTTAGCCATTAATGTAGAGTGTTTTAATTCAACAGACACAAAAGGATTTTTTTAATATTTTTTACAGCAACGAAAATATTTTAATAGCAATTTATTTATTTAAAACAATAATTTATTGTATGAAATGCAAGGGACGCAAATAAGAGATGAAAAGAAACAAAAGGCGTTTCATGACGGCGCCGTTGACAAGTGCAACGTTTACAAGAACTGTACAAAATTGCGTCCAAAAACGTATAGCACGTATACTTTTAAAATTCAAGCACGTATAATTTTAAAGATAGGTTTTTCGGGCTCGGAAGAAGTTTGAAATGGGAAAAATGATTAAAATATAATGTTTTTCTTAGATAAAATTTCAATACAAAGATTTTAAAGATTACACTATAATCTTATTCTATACTGTATAATCCAGAAAGTAAATACTGGCAGTAAAATAACGAAAGCCCTCGTTCTTTTACCCTCAGGAAGAACACGAAGTTCACTTCTTTTCTGAATGAAAACTGAATGAATCTTCCACGTTCTGTTCTAAGAAGAAAGTACTTCCTTCTAATAAACATGAATACTCTTTATTATTTTATTTTTTCATATGAGAAAATTGCATGTTTTTTTTCATTTATATGCAATGAACAGATATATATCATCCAAGGAAAACCAAAATATGCTTTTTTCTGAAAGAGGTATTGATATTTCGATGTATTATACCAGAAAAACAAAAATACCCACTGCTATAATCGAAACCAGAACATCACGGAAACCGATGAAAAGATATGAATTCGAGCTAAAGACATTTCGTTGCTCTTACACTGTTTCACCCAACTTCTTTCTTTGGCGTACAATAAACTCCCCAAAGTAATCTCCCTCCGTATTTATTTTCATCTTTATTCTTTCATCTTCATCGCATTCATTTCCGTATGTCCTCAGCAATTTCTCTCTCTCTCTCTTTCTTTTTTGGTACTTTTGCTGAAGAGATCCTTATTCTGAGTCCGAATATATTTAGATAAATGCAGAAAACCAGCTTCTGGAAATGTACGCTAGAAATATATTTTGGGATAGGCTGGAAAGCTCTGATAACAAGGTTTGTATGGGATACATTCTTTTTTATGAAACATGAGAGAAAATGTCTTTTTTCCCTCGTAGATTCACCAATTTCGGTGGGTGAAATTTGATAAGTAGGAAAGTTATGTCTGTATTTTTAAGAACATTCCACGTGTTCTGAATACAGAATCTAACTTTAACGACATCATAAAATGAGAAACGCATTTGTTTTGAAAAGTTTGAATGGAATAAAGAACATAGATTTGGATTTAAATAAAACATTGGTTACCTGAAATTCAGTGTACACAAAAATAGTAGAAATTGAATTCGCATTTCACGGTGAGAATAAATGCATTCTATATGTAACAAAATACAACAAATACCATACCAACAAATACCATACCATTATCTACAACTTTGGATACAAATAATAATTTTGTGTCATTGCAGAAACCACAATAAATAATAAGACACTGCGTAGGAATTCGATAAGGTTTCCAAAATGTAAGCATTGAGACAATATATAAAAGCTAAGACTTTCGTAAACAATTATTTTGATAACATTCATTTTATTTTGTAATCGTTTTGAAAACAATCAAACTCTCTGATTTTCTTATGAGACGTTTTACCTTTGCTCAAAAAAACTTAGTTTAGTTTTTGATTTTTGAAGACTTTTTTAACATCAACAATATTGTAGTTTCGGAGCATAAATATAAATTTTCAACAATAAAAAAAATGATCATCGTCTAAATAGATTTTGTTGAAGAGAACGATTTGGGAAAGAATTTGAAAAATGGTGGAGATGACTTTAATTAATATTCTTTTATACCCTTTCTCATTGCACGCATTCGTAGCGACATCTGTTGAGATTTTCAATAATTATTGCAGTCGAAAATTGTTAGTTAATTAAACTAAGTTGTAAATTACTTGTTAAGCAATACTTGATGATGAGGGAAATATCTGATCCATTGCCAATTTCAACAAACTTTCATGCAGGGCAGAAGGGGCGTATTCAGAATGAGTCAACATAATGATAGATTATTGGTGAAATCGGTAACCTCCATGATCAAGCAAACAGTTGCCAACAAAATATTACTTATATTTTCCCATTTACATACATACGATTTAAAAGTCATGTGACAAACTGTAAAGGAGGGTCAAGCAAGCAAAACAAATAATTTTTAAAGTACTGGAGAGAGTTCATTCACAAATAGAAATAGCAACAGTCACAGAGTTTGATATGTTATTACAGGAACATAACTGATGCATAATGACATGTAAGCGTGTATTTCTTTCAACGGCAACTTCATTGAATACTTACCTTCAGTGCGCTTAAAGTGTCCTTGATATTGCCTTCTATTTGCCGTTGCATTCATTTACTATGTTGCGAACTATTTGTGTTTTTACTATTCCTGCTGCTGTTTATTATAAACTTTTATTCCCTTAACCTATTTGCTCGAGAATTTTAATGCAAAATCCTTTTTTTTAATAAAATAATATAAATATTAAAATTCTTTTTCGTTTGAATAGTTTTAAACTAAAATGAGAACACCATTTAAACCATATCATTTCAAAAAGATCACTGATAGCTAATTTCCTCCATAAGTTATTAAAAGTTTTTTTATTTAAGAACTACATATTTTTTATGAATACTAAAGTATTTATAAAAAAACGTCTTTTAAAATACTAAAGTATAAAAAATAGTCTTTTTAAACATTTTGAAGCAGAAAAGAATAGTCAATTTGTCATTAAAGTAAAATATGAAAATAAACCAAATGAATAGTTATTTTTTAAATAAATTATTAAATGTCTACTTTCAAACTTTACCTTCACTGTACTAGAATTCTGCTGAAGTGTTCTGACAATAGCTCTTACTCTAGATTCTTATTATTCAACAATAAAAGAAATGCTTTTGCAATTTATGTATAAAATCAATATAAAAATCATTAAAATAAGGAAAATGAAGTGTGTAGAAAAAAATAACATTTCCAAAAATGATTAAAAAAATAAAAATAAAGGTAAAATAACTGGAAGTCACGCTGTTGGCGAGTATTGGAGCGTCTTTAAATTTTCTTATTTCAAAATCTTCTACATTTATTCAATTATTTATCAAACTTTGAAAAATTTACAAAAATTAAAGAAAAAATGCATTAAAATTAAATTTAAATCACAGAAAAGATAAAATTTTGCATTTAAGATAAGACAAGAAAATGTTGTGGAATAATTAAAATTTCTGTGAATTTTTAATTTAATATGTAATTAACTTTTGCATTTTGAAAAATTGAAAATATTCTTTCTTTTCTCCTATATAATAATTATGCAAGGTTTAATTGAATTCAATTCAATGTTTTGAAGGGAAATTATGAGCATACATAGTCATAACGACTTTTAATTATATTACTATAAAACGCGTGTGAAAAATGTATTTGGTACAATTTCTCTTATTTATATTTATTAATTTTTTTTATTTAACTTACTGATACTTTTATAAGTTATCTTTTGCACTTCTAGAAATGACTTGCTTCAATATGTTTGACTTAAATTTGATATTTGTCTAAAAAAATGTGAATCATACAATATATTCAAAATTCAGTGCAAATTAGAATTGTAAAATTTCAATTTTTGGCATATTTGGGGTAAAACATTCTACTCTGCAATTCGAGTTTCACTTTTACATTCTCTATAAATAAAGTTGTTTAGAGTTTACTCACCAGCTGCTTAACCACCTGCCATAATATCACACCAATACATGCGCATATCGAATAGATGGAAATAACTCAGTATCACTGTTTCGCAGACGAATCCACGGATGTGTTAATACAAGATTCGCTGTTGCTGCATTGAAGGTGATTAGAAATTTGAGACATTGAGGAGCGAATTTCGATATTTGACGAGTTCAGTTGGATGGCCGTGCGTGATTCAAGTGACAGGTGGGAGAAGGGTTCGTGAAGGGTCGAGTTGTTATAATTGTCAAGATGGGTGAAGACTCCTAACAAGATTTGGAGCTGTTTCCCTTGATAGATATTGATATAATGGAAGGAAATGTAAGTTTAAATGAAATTGTTCCATTGATAGACATTGATAGGCAGGAAATGTGAACTCAAATTAATACTTAAGATTCTTGTGTAAGTAGTATTTCTTAGAGCCCGGAAGTCTCCTGAAGATATTAACTAATATTATTTTGTATGATACTAGATACTTCAATGATTTGGAAATAAATATATTTCTATTTTTGTTTAAAGTTATTAACATACTAAAAAAAATTTCTAATCGATTTATTTCTCTTTAACAGATTTAAAAAAAAAATTTATAATACGAATGACCCAAAAGTTATTTAGTTTTAGATTGATTTCTTTAAACAAATAATTTATTAGATATTAATTCAATAGTCACCTTTAGCTGTCACTTGTTACCTATCAAATTAATAGCATTCATTTAAAATTGAAATCCACCAGCTGCGACTACATCTACCTACTGCAATTTCTACATCTTATTATATCAAATGAAAACATATTTGCTTAATCAACATGCAGCATTCTGATTGGTTATCTATGCACGCTAAACTAAAGAAGTTAAACGAAATCGATTGAATTACTGAGGCTACAACTTATATCAATATTTTATTTTCCAATTTTTTTGAAAATGGAAGGGAGAAAAAGAATAGACAGCTGCTTATAAAATATCCAAACATCATAAGCTTTTAAATAAAATAAAAAATTGTGGAAATCAGTAAAGTAATTAGAGCTGGGAACTTTGATGAGTATTTTTTCTCATTGAGAATTTACAGTGTGTTTTTGAAAATGGGTAGTGATAAAGAGTTTGTAAAAAAATGATTGAGAAGTTTTATAATATTTACAATAATGAAATATGAAAGATAATAATGCAACATATTTAAAGCTAAAATGTTGAAAGAATAAGAGTGTAAAAAACATGTAATAGTGTGCTGAAAAATCAATTCTTAATCAAATATAAGATGATATTAGATTTCTATATTATATATATTAGAAATCAATTCTTAATCAAAAATATAAAAAGTAAAACTATCGTGAAACTGTGGGGTCCTGAAAAAATTCTAAAAAGAATGTATGCAATGTATACAATACAAGAAAAAACCTAAGGATTCTTTAAAAATTATAAACGTGAAGAAATACAAAATTGCTTAGAATATTTCAATCATCAACTCACGCTTTTGCAATTTAATTTTGATTTCCATATTTTTGATCAAAATATTTTTCAATGTGTTAATGAACACATAAAAATAAAATTTAAAAAAAAAATCATATTTACATTATTAAAGCGTTTTTAAAGCACGGAAACTCCTTTATGACTTAAAATAGAAAGTACATATTTTTTTTAATATTTCTCCTTTATAATGAAACATTCTACCATTTAATTTTTATGAGTTTTTCCAGTTTTTATTTGAGTATATATATCAAAAGTTACAAATTACGCAGATATAATGTTTCCAGATTTTAATCACAATTCGAAAACGATGTTTTTCTTTTAATAACACTTAAAATCTGTTGATATAAAAAAATGGCAATAATGTACTGCATTTCTTTTTTCACTCTTTCTTGGCACACTTTCATGACATGCTTTAAATTACAGTTAATAGGCGACAATTTCATGTTATCTATCAACATCATTAATCGGCAACAATTTCCTGTTATCTATCAACATCATTTATCATCTGCACTCATTAGTTTGAAATTAGTACCTACCAAACTGATCAGCATTATTCGTTTGACTCAATTTATATTATTTCTATTAAAAATATCCAAAATCTGATTACAGTAGCAATAATTATGGAAAATTCCTACTTTACACCTTTTTGTTGAGATATTGAAACCAACAATTGAAGACCAAAAACTACAATTTTAATAACAAGATCGCATATTAAATTTTGTTTACCTACGGTTTTGCATTTTTTGAGCTATTGTATTCATATACATGTGAGTGTACAGATCAACGAATACCGAACAGAGATTTTGTCCCAAATTTTTTTATGGATTTACACTTCAGATGCTAAAACCGTGTAATAAATTTTATCCATTTACCTCCTTTCATTTTATAGTTATCATACACAATTGTACAGAGCAGGGCGAACAGGTAAAGCTTGGATTTCGTTCACAATTTGACAAAATCCACAAATTTGGTTTCAACACTCCATAACAAATTACATCCGTCTAGTTCGAAGGTTTTTAGAATCATCGGGTTCACAGACCATTGGAGCGAAAGATGGATATAATTCTAAAAATATGTTTGTCTGCTTCAGGGTGGTCGAAAATGGGGACATTCTTCAAACTCGCAAATTCGAATACTTTGATGATTGCAATGCATTCCTTTTATGTACCTAGTGTATGAAAAAATATAAAAGCAGGAAATAAACTCACGTTCAAAACATATACAAAATACAAAAAAAGTAGCATTGAAAAATTATAATAAAATAACACGAATGTAGTCCCACTGCGGAGCTTCTTTTCATTCTTATACATTAAAAAAAACAACATGAAACAGCTACAATTACCCATGCAAAACAGTAGACACCCATGGAGGGAGGGGGGGGGGAGAACGCGGAACGAACTTCGAACACAAATAATCCAAATCATACTGCAGGCAAGAATCCAAAACCTACATGTACAGTCACATTTTCCGTAACATTTTTTTAGCATTAGTTTTTGCGAAAAACAAAACATTGCAAAAAAGAATAACGATTCTTCCTCCGCCTGTATCAATGTCGGAACGTTCAGGGCCAGATGTTTTCTTCTTGCTGTCTTTGTTCTTGGGTTTATTTTCGTTCTCGTAATGAGAATTTCGCCTACACTTTGAAGTACATCCCTCTGTACTGTTGCGGGACTACTGGTTTTGCATATTCAGCGATGGCGACTAAAAATAAATCGAGCTAAGGCAAGGTGATTAGTTGCTGTACAAAGCTTATTGTTTATGATTGTAGTGTGAGCATAGTAACAAATTAATGAATGTAAACATATGTTCTGAAGAAGATAATGATTAATCGAAATTAAAATGCAAATCATTTAGATCTTTTTTTTTACATATATTCTCTTAAATTCTTATAATAAATTTTAATTAGAATACATTTTAAAACGTTAAAAGAAATAACTGAAAAAGGAGTCGAAATAATAGATAAAAAAATTGTTTAGAAAGTAAATTAATTAGTTCATATAGTAAGCTTTTTGCTTATACTTGCAGCATAGGCATGTAGTATCGCCACAAATTCAATGAGTTTTGCGAAGACAGTGATAGAATAATTGAAATTTAGATATGAATCACACAAAGTATTCTTTAAATTTTCGACCAAAATATTAGATTCTAAATTCGGATAAAATTTCTATAAGAATTTGTTTTTAAATTATATATATAAAAAAAATACTGAAAAAGTAGCTCAAATAATGGCATAAAGTTAAAAATAAATCTCACTAAGGAAATTTAATTAGTTGATATAGTTTCGGTTTTAAGCATATTGGAACTGTACAGATTTAATAGACATGGATATGAGTCGTGAAAATATTAATAAATAATTAAAATTTTAAAAGTGGATATTTGGAGTTTTAAGAATTCTGGTTTTTCTTTTGGTAATATAAAAATAAGCTATTGTTTTAGTAATGACACATTTTTGAATTCAGAAGGTAATTTCTACATTAGTAATTGAAACAATGCTAAATGTTATAAGTAAAAACAAAGTAGTTGATATGTTAAAAAATTTACTATATACACATCACGTTCTTAAAGAGTGCAGAGTAAATAATCCAAATCGAAAGGCAAATAAGAAAGTTATTTTTGAATGTCAATTTCCAACGCTTAAAACAAAACCCTTTTTTAAATTGTATTTCAAATGCATTTTAAATTTGGTTGTCACAGAAATAATAGAAATGAATAAAATGAATTTTTTTCAAAATAAATTCGCTTAACATTACCTTCAAATTGAACAATTCCTAATTAGTTATTGTTTTCATCTAAGAACTTTGTATATAATTAAATATTGATTGTATAATTATCAGTTTTAATTAAAATCCAAAAACAGCATGATCTCTCCGAAAATTTTTCGTATGCTCTCTGATAAATATATGTGCGTATATTAACTACATGCCACTGGCGGATAACAGTTACGAATAATTAATTTGCTATTTTTGGCGATTAATCGCTGGAATGTGATTAATAGGAAAGCATCAGAAAGTTAACTGTGCATTCTGCACACCATTTTTATAACTAAATGAAATCAGAATTTGACATAGAACTACAATTATAGACACAAAAATTTTAAAAAAATACAAAAGTGTACATACATTTAAATCATTCCGTTTTCGAGTTTTCATGTTTATATTCTTGTACAAGTACACACCAATAGACGGTCAACCCCCTTGATACATTTACTTCCAAATTTGACAGATAGCTATGTTTTATATCTTAAATATGTGTACCAATAAGCTAGCTTCATTTTCTAATCATCTGGTTAACTTATAATCGGACAATTTGAAAAGCTAACTTCTAAATGGGTGTCCTTCCTGTCAAAATAGTTGACAGAAGATTTATCCTGAGATGGTGTTGGCTCAAAAGTTGATAAAAATCAACATTTTAGATGCTAAAACTATATACTTAATTTTATATATCTAGGTTTTTAAGTTTTGTAATTATTCCGTTCATTTGTATTCTCACAGCCAAAAAAAAAAAAAAAAAAAAAAAAACAGGCTTGTTTTAAACAGATTTTACTCAAAATTTGACAGAAATCTAAAAAGTTGATATACCATATCCAAAATTCCATCTGTCTAGCTGAATCCGGTTGACAGACTGACTTAATTTTAAAAATGTGTTTTCGAGCTCTAAGAGGTCTGAAACATGAAAATTCATCAAAAATGTGAGTTAGTATTTTTTGATGAATGCAAAATTTTCTCTTTGTATAATTTGTATGCCAGAAAGTAGAAAGAAAAGTTAAAAATTATTTATCTGAGTTACTGTTGTATAATATCTCTGGTTTTTGATTTTTGGGAACTCAATATCTTACGAGAAAAATTGAATTATCATATCTGTTGTTTTAATATTCTTTTCCAAACCATACTATTTATTTTTAAAAAATAAAATATCATAAAAATAACGAAAAGTTTCCGAGTTCAACTAATTTTTCAAATAAATTAGAAAAATGATACATTTTTACCTTGGCTTTTTTTTGGATATAACTCCGCTATACTTTCTTAAAAATTAATAATATCTTTCTGATAAAATAAAAATACTAAATAAAACAGAAAAAAAAAGATTGCAGGAAAACCAATATCGCTATCTTTTTCTTTAAAAAAAAAAGAAATCACTGATATTCCTTGCAGCCTGGGCAACTCTTTTCTTTTGTACTTTTGCAATCAAGAAAAATTCAATCAATATTCTTCACGCACTCTCGAAAAGTTCTTTTTAAGGTAGTTCTATTTCTAAAAAAAGAAGAACAAGTCAAACTTTTGGATTACTTCTTCTCTTAAATGAAGAAACTCCAAACTAGCACTGAAAACCAGTTCTCATTGAAAAATAGAAATAGAATGAAAGTACAATGGCAATTTTGATTGGTTCACTGGTTGATTTTGTTACAAAAAGAAAAATTCACTATCGTATAGGATGAAAAGAGTTGATAAATGATGCTCTATTTTTCTTGATGATTATATATGATGCTCTATATTTTTAATATGAATTTTTATGGAAGTTGAATGAGTTTTAATTTTACTTATTTAACTGTTTAAAGTTTAGTGAAATTTAAAAATTAACAATAACAGGAACAATTTGGTTGACTCCCCCGCACACACAAAAGAGCAGAACTAAAATAATCTAATAATATCCGTTTTTATTTATCTACATGAATGAAGATTTTTATACCTTTTAAATATTTGCGAATTTAACATTTTGACTTATGAAATTTATTTTAACAAGAAAATTTTATGAACATTTATGATGCTTTCTAATTTTATATAATTGCTTTCCTTTCTTTTTTTCATTTTACTTCTTTCTTTTCATTTTACTTGTAAATTTTTAATTTTTTTTACTTGATAAAATAATTCAAAACCTCTTTGAGCTAGAAGGATGAAATTTTGTATTTAGGCTTACAACCAAATTTGTAGATTTCTGTCAAATTTTGATTAAAATCCTTTCAGAGGAAGTCTGTCTGTTCGGCTGCAGTCGAATATAAGTTGGCACGATAACTACAAAACGAAAAGAGTTTGATAGAAAAAATTCGGTACACAGATTTAACATCTTTAGTAAAGATGCCTGCTAAAGTTTGAGCGAAATCCAACACGTGGTTGACCGTCTGTTGGTCTGTAATTCCAGAAACATCTAAACGTGATACTCAAAAACGCATTAATTTATATGTATTAAATTTGGTTTCCTGATTTTGTGACTTTAAGTGTAGTTCTATGTCGAATTTGTACTCCAATCTGTTGGAAAGAATGAATCTGAAGCCCAAATTCTATTTTAAGGTACTTTTGACCAACTCGCCAAATAACTTGCCAAGGATGAAACGATAGATTTAATAAAAATGCTATATTCACGCCAAAGTTAATATTTCATAACTGTTGTACGCCAATGCCATGCAAGGCATTCTCTTGGATGACCTAGTGAATATTCGAGAAAGTTTTAGGGAGACCCCTTCCGCTGGTTACTTATCGCATGTCTGTGAGGTAAATTGTTCAAAAGTTATAGTCTCATGTTCCTGAGATGAGAGTAGCTGAATTATGTGATTCGGTTCATTATTTTTATTTGACTAATGTTCCAATCAGAAAAAGTTCTGCTCCGAATGTCTTCTATTCGGACCAAACTTACAGTTACAACCGCTGGCAAAGATTTTAATTTCCAAATTTCTGCACCGTATCAACCTGTCGAGTTTAAAATATAAAAATAAGGAAATTTTAGATACAACCGTGTATTTTTATCTCAATGTAATTTGATTTGTAAGAAAATATCCTTAAAAGAACATCTGTAAAATAATGTATTCAAAATATTCAGCGATACATTTATATAAATACATTTAGAAAATATTTACAACACGGCGAGGGTAGTTTTATTTGTGAAGAATTTAATGAAAAATTAATTTTTGAATCTTATACTTTTGGTTTCAGATAAGATTATTTTCGGAATGTTATTTTTACGTATGTGTATGATGAACTAAAATATTTTCAAATGTTATCTTCAAATTGATTTATTATTGTAAGTAACAGTAACCGAAGTATTTGAAAGTTCGAAAATTGAATGATTCAACTACTGCCATATTTTACAAATAATCTTTTATATATTCATGATCCAGAAAGCAAATAAAACTACCCTCTCAGTAGAATAAAGATTAATTTAAAATGTTGGAAATATTTGTTGCTCAGATTCTTCATTTCTTATTTCTAGAAAATGATGTTCTAATATAACTTCTGTTGGAAAATATTTTCATTCAATTTCATATCTTTATCTTCTGATGTTTAGTTAAAATCGTATGGCAAATAATAACAGAAATGCACTAAAATATTTTTCTTGGAAGATTAAAGGATAAAACTCAAGAATGCAATGTTAATGGATAGCTAATGACTTTATAAATTAACATTACACTGCTTTAATTTTTCGTCAGAAATCCAGATGAATATTTACATAATATATTATTTAGAGTCATGCATTATCTTTTACTTCGGCTTCAAGAGTGACTTATGACATTCTTTATATATTCATGATTCAAAACAACAATAACAAATGCAACAAGCATATTCTCATTCGAATAAAGGTGACTTTCAAAATGATGAAAATGTTTCATGCTTAAAACTTTCATTTCTAGCTTTTTAAAAATCATTTTGTTTTAAGTTAAAATAATTTCTATTGACATCAAAAACCAGACACCATGTCTTTCAGATCTTTATCTTTTCACCTGTGTTAAAACACATGTTAGATAATAACACAAGCGCATATACATATTAACCTTTTGTCTCGAAGCATAACAGACAGGAATGGAAACTAAACAACGGTCCATCAACAATAATTCTCGTCAGATATCTAACGAATGCTTTCATCATATGTCCTTCAGAAAATGCATCCGCTTCAAAGTTGTGTCTGGAAACATTGAAGTAACATTTATGTTGGAAACAGATAAAAATGATTTTAATAAGTCTCGTCACACTCCAAAGCATGCTTTGGAAATGAAGTCATTTTTTGAAAAGCTGTTTGAAAATCAAACTTAATGACAGAAACGCGCATTTGGAACAGAGAAAATAGCAAGGGAGTAACATTCCATTTGTTTGTTTTAGGAAGACCATTAAAATGTTATTTAACGAATAAAGAGAGCAGCTGTAAGCGCCATTTGTTTATGACTGCTATGTCTTGTCTGTGTCAACTGTCTGCGTTGATGTTTAGACAAACAACATGTCATTCCGTACTGAACTCCAATTCGAATAAATAATTTTCGACAATTTTATTGAAATTGCCCTTTAGCTGTGAAACGCGTAAATATTTTATTTTCTATATTTGTTTGATAAATAAGTTTAAATATAGTATACCTTACAAGGAATATGTTATATAAAAACAATAAATTACGGAGGATAGATGTTAAACGGAAAAATCTTGGAATTTCAAATAAAGGAAATAAAATTAAAAAAGATTTACCAGATATTTTTACTTTTTAAAAACATTTCCAATTCTATATAGTTTTTCTATAGGGTGTCTTTTTGTTTCTTATGTCTTCAAACGAGGAATTCTTGTATATATATTGTTGCGAAATTTTCTTTACTGGGGTTCGTTTGGATAGTGGAAGTTATAAGGTGTGGAGAACGCTCAATCAGCAGGCAGAAGTAGAATAAAAACAACGACAACTATATACAGCACAAAGCGACAACTATATACAGCACAGAAGACGATGATCTTCACCCGAGACGTGTAGCATACAACAGCATACAACCAGGATCTACTGCAGACAGTAGCGTACAGCTCAGTTCAGCACTAGCTTGACTCAGTCGCTTCCGAATTCTCCGTCTTCTACTTCTCCGACTCTGGTTCGGAATACTGACTTCGTCGACTCGACTCCGCTGCTCTCGAACTCGGACCACTGGCTTTTCCGCTCCGTCTTCGGATTACTCCGTCGTCTCCCCGACTACTGGCTTCGTCGTCTCCCAACTCGGACTTGACTCTCTGGCAGCCGCAGCCCCTTTTATATGTCTCAGGAGGCGGGGCTAGAAGCCTCTCAACCAATCAGGAACGTTCGAGGCGTATCTCGGTTCCTACTGGACGGATCGGGAAAATTCTCGAAGTTTCGGGTATTATCTATTTTGGCGCCAAAGTCGCCAAATTTGTCGCCAAGTCGCCAAATGGTCGCCAAGTTTGTCGCCAAGCTCTAGGACCTCAGACGCGCTAGTCCCATTCAGATGACTGTAAAACTTTCTTTCTATTGATGGAATAAACTATGCTGGGAAGCCGAATTGCAGGTTTGTAACAATATATATGTGTGTATATATTTACTTCGTGTATCCGGGAAACGGCTTTAACGATTTGGATCAAAATTTTTCTTTAGATAAGGTTTAAGTTTTGCTATAAAGCATGCTTTGAATGCCTTTCAAGCTTATCTAATAGTTGAATTTCCTGAAAAAAAGCGATTTTACACATCACAAAAACATTTTTTAAACTGATTTTTGGAATAAAGATACTCAACTTCCGCTTCGAAGTGTGTGTAGTGCAGTATTGTAAACAGAATAACATGAATGATACGTGTGTTGCACGTCCTCGGTCCGAAGAAGCGTTTTTTGTTTTATTTTTTTACTTATGCATTTATATTCAATGTTTATCTATAAGGGGCCTTTCCTGAAAAAACGCGATTTTATACACACACACACACAAACATTTTTATAACTAAATATTAGAATCTTTTCCTATTTGCTCTCATGCTGACAATGTCTTAGAGCCCCATCTTGGCCCCATGGTAAAACTAAGTGCAAGTTAAAAAATATAAATAATGATAGATAAACTGTACAATGAATACTGTAATATAGCAGATAGTTTCGAATAACATGTTAAGCTAAGTACATTTGTGATTTTTTTAAATTTACATTATCAGTTTATATGTGGGAGGTAAGATTGAAAAATATTCGTATATAATCAGCATGAGATTAGTATCTAAATATTTTCTCCTAAAAAATGATTTTACAAAAAAAAAAAAAAAAAAGAACAGCGAAGCTTTGTTTTTTTTAGATATTTTGTATTTAATTTGAATAATCATTTGATGGATAGTTAAAAATACCCGTACAAATATAAAATTTTACCAACTAACGAAATTTTCCCGATGCTGATTAAGAAATGACCTAGTTTTCATATTTTTACAATTAAAACTTTTTTTTATCAACAAGATAATTTTTCATGAACAATGGTTCAGTCAATCATCATTATTACAGCTGGCAATCTTCATTTGACAGTAGAACTGCATTTGAATTTATTAGCTTCGAACATTTACAAGGTTTGTCAACGCCTAGATTGATTGAACCTTTGTTCTTTCAGAATACAATGATTGATGATGAACTTAAAACTTAAATGTGCTATGTCAAACATTCAAGAGATGTGTAAAGGTGAATGGTATTTCTACGAGAATTCAGCATCTCAGCATTAATGTCGCAGACTGATCTTAATAGAATTGTACGAAACGAATTCCAGAGGGGGCATTAAAATTCCTTTATCCGCACTCACTCGGATCTATATGGGTCCTTATGAGACAAATTTTGGATAGCTCAGTATCAGCTACAGTGAATATGATAAATGCATATGTTGAAATAGAATGCATTGAAGCAAATTTATGATATTTGACTTGCTATGAATGTGTTATTGCAATAACACATAATACTATTCATGAACCTTAACCGACTATTCCGACCCAACCGAAAGCACATGAATAAATCTGCTTAAAGGAATACCGTGCCATCAACACTGTCGTGAACTATGGTTAAGACCTGAGGGCCATCACCGGCCACTGCACAAACCTTCCCATGAGAAGTACGTCCCGTCATCGATACGAGGTAGCCGACCCCCACCATGTCTGTACTCACCCGTGTGGAGAGAGCCAACCACCGTACCGGAAGCTTCTCGTCCTCATTTCTGAAGTGCTCAGTGGGGGAATAAGATAAAATAAGGTAAGTATAAGAGTAAAGTATTACATCAAGTACCTCCCACCTCATTTCCTGCTAATCCTACTTAAGTGAATTCATTGGACTTTTTTGCGAAGATGATCACGCCAAATATTGAAAGTAAGGTCCCCGAAAAGTCTTTCATTTACCGGAGATTAAGCCCCAACCCTAGAGGCTAGGTGCTCCGTTAAACATATCATTAATAAGAGAAAATTATTATATATACTGCTTAATATTCCATCAGTTGATTTTATCAGGAGCACTAAGACTGGGAAGATCAATAAATCGAATACTTGATAACTACCAAAATTCTAAATCTACACACGTTAATTTGATTCATGAAATATCTACGAATGTTAGATATAATAATTCTTAATGCTATAATTACTCAAAACGTACATACTTTTTTGGGGGGAGGGGACTCTATGTTTTACATAATTTTTAATGTTATCATATTATTTTTTGCAAAGGTGTAGAAGGACGAGATTCTTTAAGACTTCATTATGAGGTAAATGGAAATAATAGGAACAGTTATTTAATTTATTTCTAAGTTCCACATTTCTCAATACAAAACAAACACGAACAAGAAAATGCACGATACTCATTAGAATAAATCTAATAATAACCCTCCTCCCCCCACCCACACCCAAGAAGGATCATGGGAAATATACCTCGATGTTAATAAGGTAACACCAACTGTTACATCAAACCAGGAGGTAGTAGAGTTATGTAACCGCTACAAGAATAATTTTTATTGCTGAAGTCATAGTGATTTTACTTGCTGACACTACGAATTTTCAGCTATTCATTGTAGAAGTTCATATTGATTGTATTAGGAACTTCGTGGCGATTAATATAATAATATTAATAGTGTTCTTTTGTGCATGCTTGTGAAGCCGGTGTATATTATAAAAAAGAAGACATGGATTGTATTGATCATTCTTTCTCTTTTGTGCTGTTCTGCTTGAACTATTATTATTCTTAATAGTTTGAGTTTGGATTTTAGTTTTAATAAATAGTTTTATTAAAACTTTTAATAATAGTTAATGTTGAATAAATAGTTTTTTAATTTGCATCTTTTTTAATAAGTTAATAGCAGTAATTGAACAGTAGACGAGTGCAAATGTGTATCACCAGCACTAAAAATTTGTCATAGTGTTGATATGAGCTACGCTTTCATATCACATTTTTAATCGCCTCAATTTTCTGATTTTAATACCAAGAAAAATGCTCTTAAATATCTTTAACTCTTTTCATCTTTTTAATATCTCACTTTAAAGTAAATTGTGATATTATTTTATTTATCTTTCTATACAAAAATATTTTACATGATTGATCAAACATTATTAATATGAGTTTCGACTCCTACTAGTTACCGTTGCTGTTTTAGTCATTTGATATCGAATAAAATGCTGCAATGAACTAATGGCAAAATTTCGGTTTCCTGATCGAAAATTCCAATTTAAAAGCGCCGTATAGATAAGCCTTTTTAAGTTAAATCAATCAGAGGTCAATGCCTTTTCCCTGCCATGATGTGAAAGATTGGAGTACGCGTTAACGGCTTAATTATTCTTCTTGTTAGCTAACAACCTTTTAAATTAAAAGATCTGCTCCAAAATATCTCTTGCTAATTTGAAAATGGGAATTAACTTGATTGATATCACATGCAAAGTGACCCAAAACAAAAATATCAAAGCTACAACTGTAGCCGTTTTCAATGTAATTTTATCTGATTCGTTTCATATAAAAGAATCTAAAAAATCATTTCAACCATGGGTTATGTAGATTGAGAATTGATCAGAAGGTTATTTAACTCTTTTCTGTGTAGTACTCGAATGAAAGAGAATAATCGTTCTCTAAAAATTAATCAAAATTAAGTGATTCAAAGTACTTTATAATTCAATACAAAAAATGAAATGGAATCCACTATCATCTGAAGCATTCCATGGCATCTTAGACAATACAGTATCATTTTTTTCAAAATAGAATCTGTAATCTGATTAAAAAGTACAGAAAACGGAACATTTAAGGGTTGAAAAAGTAATTAGGCTATCCATAGCCATATTTTGCATTTTCTTGAAGCGTGCAATCATTCGTAAGTTTACGTCCACTCTGTGAGTAATTATCACTACTATGATTTTGGCTTTCATTTTACGAACCTTTCATTTACCTTTGAATAATCATTGTCATTAGATCATTGCAAATGTTTCTAATCGTAGCGTTCACAGTATTTTATAATTCAATTCAAAAATGAAGTAGAATATAATATCAACTGAAGTGTTCCATGGCATCTTATAAATGCGGCAACATTTTCCCGAAATAAAAGACGTAATACGATTAGAAACATTACATACTTAATGGTTAAAATAGTATTTGGACTTCCCATAGTCAGCCTTCGCATTTCCTTGAAGCATGCAATCATTCGTAAATTTATGTCCGCTTGGTGAGCAGTTATCACTACTATGATTTTGGCTTTCATTTTATGTTAAGGAGCACGAATAATCATTGTCATTAGATCATTGAAAACGTTTCTGTTAGCTTAAAATGCTCAATTATACCTTCATGATATTGGCCAGCATTCAGAATATCAAGAATCGTCCTGGAGATATTGTAGAATATCTTGCTTTCACAGATGTTTCAGTTTTTAGTTCACACCAAGCGTTAAGCAGATCTTAATCCCAAGAAACAACAACATGTGTTACTATTGAAAAGAAAGACCCAAAAGAACAGTCTTCTTTTGGAAATATTCAACAGCACTTGAGTGTTGATAATAGAAAAAAATTCCATAAAAATGTCACATACATTTCCAGATTATCTTCTACTAGACTCCCTGAAACGTTTCTTGTACATGATTGGTCCTTTATATCATTTTGCTTATTTTTGATTTTTGCAAAAGTCCAACAAGTTAACTTTATTCTAATGAAGGCGTAAAAGCCAGTGGGAACCATGTGCGGAAATCTCCAAAAGAAATGTTCTTAAGGAAAATCTCAGAGGGGTACCTTAACAAAGAATTCACTTGGAATGAATGCGTAAGCCATTTAAGGTGGTAAATATTTATCTTAATACTTAACCTCATTTATGCAAATTGCTTGTCTTGCTCACTTGTGACTTGGGGTGTTCATCAGAAATGCTAAATATAAGGCGATCAAGCAGATTAAATTTTACATTATTTTCCAAGAGGGATCTGAAGAGGAATAAAAACTGTAGTGTATTTTGTCTTTTTATTCGTTATTTTTTTGTGTGCTTATAAGGGAAGTAAAAACGTTCAGTTAATTTCTCTCAGAAAATAAAACAGTTATTTTTATTTTGAATTATAAAAATTAAACTAGAGAAGAGGAAAATACATTAAAATTTCAATTATTTTTATTGCAGTGAAATAAAGGGGACCAAAAATGATCTTATATTGCTGCATAACTGAAGAAGCTCAGCTCCAGTAAAAAAAATACATACTAGGGGACATTTTAAAAAATTCTTTACTAGTTAAATTAACATGGAATGAAGTTTAAAAAATATATTTTTTTAATGAATAATAATAGTAATGATTTTAAACAGCAGCAAAATTACAGAAACAATTCAACTCCCTTAAAATAAGTTATGGGTAATTTTCAGAGACTCTCATTTGACTTATATTAACCTTAATAAGGGTTTTAAGAAACTAATTTTCTACAGTAATTTTCCGGGACTCTTTTTCTATTAACACATATTATTATTATTATCAAGTCTCTTATTCTATTCACATTAATAATGGTTTTAAAGAAATTAATTTTCTACAGGAAATTTTCAGAGACTATTTTCTGACTTATATTAACATTAATGATGGTCTTAAAAAAATTATTTTCTACAGGTAATTTTCAGACTCTTTTTTGAATTATAATAATATTAATGATGACTTTAAAGAAGCTAATTTTCTACAGGTAATTTTCCTAGACTCTTTTTCTATTAACATTATTAAGACTTATTATTATTATTAATACTCTTTTTTATGAACATTAATAATGATTTTAAAGAAACTAATTTTCTACAGGTAATTTTCAGAGATTCTTTTCTACATTAATACATTACTACATCTACATTAATAACGGTTTTAAAGAAATTAATTTTCCACAGGAAATTTTCAGAAACTCTTTTTTTTAAATCTTTTTTATAATAATATTAATATAGTTTTAAATAAACTGAGTTTCTTCAGGTAATTTTCATAGATACTCTTTGATTTATATTAACTTTAATAACGAGTTTAAAGAAACTAATTTTCTACAATGAGGATAAAAATAAATTTATAGAAATGGATGATAACAGAAACATTTTGTGCAACGCCGATAAAATATATGTGTTAAGGGAATTTGTAAAGGTTTTTTTGTTATTCATTTTAAAAACTATTCATGGAAATATTCGACAAATAAATAAAATTTCAAAATATATCACTATCGGCTAGTACTCAGTTGATTTAATTTTTAACAGATTTTACGATTTTACAGTTGGACTCCACAGATTTGAACAAATTCTTTTTAATTTTACCGACATTTTAAAATATAATTAGGGGTGTGCAATACTGCCATTCGAAAAATAAGTATATTTGTACAAGCATTTTAGTGGCTAGCGGTCAAGCGGCTGCCCTTCAGACAGTAAAAAGATACGCATATCCATTTTTCTCTATTATTTATTGAGTTGAAATATCACATTCTACAATGATTCAGATTTCAAAATTTTGAAATGTTCTTCCAATCCATTTTCTTTATTAACAATGAAAATATTAAAAAAATAATAATAAACGCGATGAATTTGACTCTAACGACAAATTAACGTCGGAAACTTTTTCTAATTTCTTCCCAAGTACTCTTCAAACTTCAAAAATGAAAAGGAAAGAAAACAATATATTCGAACAAAAAAAAGGCCTTATATATAATCTAGAACAAAGGAATAACGTGAAATTTATCACGCGAGAAGGAAGAAAGCTTTATCGAAAACTTAGAAAATTAAAGTCTTTTGTTTAATTCATTTTCGTAATTGAGAAGGCCTGCTCTTCAGTTAAAACAAAAAAAAATTGTTAAGAAATAATACTTTAATAACATAATGTTTTTATCTTATTATTTTTCTAGCATTAATTTTCCACGTTTTAATTAGAAACCTGAAGAAGTCCTTTGTTGTAATAAAGATATAAACAAATCATACTCGGGGAATTTTATTCAAGGGCCAATGTATTTTTCTCTTTGTTTTCCTGTTTATTTTTTTTTCCAATATTTCAAGCAAGATGGCGATTTCTGAATTAAATTTTAAAATGCTTACAAAAAGTGTAATTTGGACGTAATTTAAAACAGCGGAAGTTATCTTCCATGTTCTTTATAATAAACTTGCACAATTTTGGTTTTTGTGTTTGAATTCAGCGAAAGTTAAATAGTATCGAATAAGCATTTTTGGTCACTTCTCCTATGCCGACAGCGTTAAAAATTTTATATCGATTCTATAATTTTGATTGTTAAGATCCAGGTTCATTTATCCTCTTTCTTTTGTTTTTCAGTTTCTTGTCAACTTATAGATATATAAACATAATTACGAACTAGTTGGAGTGGTCTCCCTAAAACTTTCTCGCGCACTCTCTAATAAACTTGTCATGTCAGAGGACCAATTGCATGGAACTGGCGTACACGTATATCAGTTATGAAATATTAACTTTTGAAGTGAATTTAGCATTTTGACTGAATCTATCATATAATTAATGGCGTTTATTTGGCGATTCATCTCTGGCATGCCATTAATAGTATCCGAAAATCGAATTTTCATTTTAGACGCGTATTTTCCAGCCGATTGAACCAAAATATAACTAAGAACTCTAAATGCGGTCACAAAATCACTAATCAAATTTGACATATTTAAGTCATTACAGTTTTGAATTACCGTATTTACATAATTCTGAAAGCATAGACCGACAGACAATCAACCCGCTGTTGAACTTGATTCACATTTGGTGTCTACACTATAGATGTCAAATCTGTATGCCGAATTTTATTCATCTAGATTTCTTCCTTTTGTAATTATTGTATTGGTTTATATTCGAGTAGACGGACAGATGAACTGCCTCTGAACCGATTTTATCAAAATTTGATAAAAATCCGTAAATTTGGTATAAAAACCGTATATTAGATTTTATATAGTTTTCTTTTTCAACGAAAATTCCTTCTCTGATTACTTATGATAAGAAACATCATTTGCAAAAATTTTAAAACATCATTTGCAGAGAATAAGATTAAAGAAAATAACCAAGCTCTATGAATGAATTGTCTTTTCGATATAAAAAATTTATTTTCATTTCACAAATGAAGAAGTTTATTCGTATACCCATAAAAATGTTTCGTCATTTTAAACTAACAAGTATTTTCTTTTTTCAACTAAAATTGCTTTTCTAATTATTTATAATAAGAAATATCATATGCAAAATTTTTAAAACATCATTTACAAAGGGTAAGATTAAAGAAAATAATCAAACTCTTGGAATAGATTATCTTTTAGATATAAAACAATTATTTTCATTTCACAAAATGAAAAAAATGTATTCGTATACCCGTAGAAGTGTGTTGTCATTTTAAAATAACAAGGATTTTCTTTTTTTTCAATTAAAATTGTTTCCCTGATTACTTATAATAGGAACCATCATTTCAAAAAAATTTGAAACATCATTTGCTAAAAATAAGATTAAAAAAATAATCAATTTCTATGAAGGAATTATCTTTTGTATATAAAACAATTATTTTCATTTTACAAAATGAAAAAAAAGTTATTCGTATATCCGTAGAAGTGTGCTGCCATTTTAAAATAACAAGGATTTTCTTTTTTCAACTAAAATTGCTTTCCTGATTACTTATAATAAGAAACAACATTTGCAAAAATTTTGAAACATCATTTACAAAAAATAAGATTAAAGAAAATAATCAATCTCTGTGAATGAATTTTCTTTTAGATACAAAACAATTATTTTCATTACACAAAATGAAGAAAATTTATTCCTATAACCGTAGAAGTGTGCTGTCATTTTGAACTACCAATGAGTTTCTTTTTTCAACTTAAATTCCTTTCCTGATTATTTTAATAAGAAACATCATTTGCAAAAACGATTTGGAAGTGTAAAATACCAAATTACAAATATTTGGCACACCTTTTTTGTTCCTTTTTTTTCCTTATAAAGAAAAATAAATAAGAATGTAAAAAATTTGAGTCAAATGAAAGATTAACGTCAGAATTACTTTTTATTTCATTTCAACTGTTTCCTCGAATTTTTCCCAAGATAAAAAAAGAAAAAAGAAAATTCTAAAAAGAAAGAAATTATATATAATCTATACAAAAGATAAATATGTAAATTATTTTGCTTGAAGACACAAGGCTTTTTCTAAAACTTCGAAAGAAAATTAACATTTTTCGTTTTATTCATTTTCATAATTGAAGCGACTGTTTTTAAGTAAAAAGATAATTGTCACAAAATAATGCTTTAACAACTTTATACTTTTTCCAACTTTTTATTTATATTAATTATCTGAAGCTTAACTTAAGACTTCGTGATTTTTTTTTGTTTTGATTTGAAGGATATATCACACAACGGATATTTTTATTTCCATTTATTTTTCTTTTTTATGGCCACTTTTGCTTTTCAATTTTTTTTATCGTATTACGTAACATTTTTAATCAAATTGAAAATTAATTGATAGAAGTAATGTAAAATAAAGACAGAAAAAAATCTTCTAACAAAATACTTTTCTTTTGTTCAGTGATAAAAAAAACTAGTTTGCTTAAACTTCATGATTTTAAAAAGCTTAATAATACCTCAAAAAGTGCAATTAATTGACCCGATATCAAATTTTATAATCTACAAATTATTTTATTTATAAATAAACATAATTAAAAAAATATTTTTTTAAAAAAATAATTAAGGTCTAAATCATAAAAAAAAATAATTCTTACTCAGATATTTTAAGCAATATTGATCATTTGTCTTATAATATTTCGCATGCTAAAAAAGTGAAAATAATCATTGATTTAATTATCAATTTCACTTTTTATTTTAAATGGTACAGAAAATTATCAGATTGTAATTTATCAAAATTAAAATTTTTCAAAGACTGAAATCTCACTATTAACCCATAATCTCTGATGTATTGGGAACTTTCCTGCACTTTAAGCTGGATAATTAATAAATTAATTTGTAAAATAGAGCAAGATGTTACGTAATTATTTTTGAAGACTATAATTACATACCTATAAAAAATACAAATATCATCACCATTTCTTTCTATTAATAAGTATTATAAATATAAGGATATATCAATTACTTTTACTGATCATAATAGGTGCAAGTAATATTTTTAATTTCCTTTTAAGTTAAAAAATTATTAAATTTATATTATTAAATACTAATTATTAAATATTTTAATAACTTAATACTTTTATTTTAAGTTATTAGAATAATTTTTGTATACAAATGACTAGAGTTTTGAAGCAGAAGAATAAAGTTAACAAAAATAATCCAAAATAAGAAAACAAGTAAGAATGATAAACTTTAAACATACCAATAAAACGTTAGCCGATATATTTGATGAGTTATTGCAAAGATGTTTATTTTCTTATTGTAGAATTAATACAATATTCAGAAAT
>JAPMOR010020162.1:185418-208961 GCA_026543865.1 Argiope aurantia
TATCACGTGATCTTGATGTCATGTACCTTTTATCACGTGATCTTGATGTCATGTACCTTTATCACGTGGTCTTACAACCATCTTCATCATGTGAATCGTTCCAGTCCAATGCATTCTTTGTAACAGCACATGCTCGCACTACGGTTTTAAGATATTTTTTTGAACATAATGAAGAGAAAAAGTTTGGTCGCAATTCGTTACTCTTTCTTGCGAATTGTTACCAAAATTTTTTATTTTACCTAGAAGTATAGAATTTCAAACTATGTTAGCAAATAAATTTCTGTCACGTGAAAAGTTTAAATAAATCAAAATTTGTGGCAATGTCACCTCAATTCTTTAGAATTCTTCAGTTTTGTAGATCTAGATTTGGATCCACTGATCACAGAGAAACGTGTTACGTCCTCCCCCCCCCCTCAGAATATACATGGGTGAAATTTGAATTTCTATAAACATTCCTTTTTATTCTTCCTTCATATTTACAACATTTCTTTTATGTGTTTCACTGCAATCCTTGTTTATTATCCAGTGTTATAAAACCCTGAAAACATCGGAAGTGTTTTGAATATCTTTTGGATATGGATCCAAATATTCTTTGATTTGGTTACGTTTCTTTTAAATTTATTTTGTTATAATTTTTCAAAACCATTTTAGGTTTATCATCTATTTTGCCAAAGTTTTTGTTTGTTCCTGATAATTGTGAATGTTTTTGTTTTTTTACTTCAATTTGACATTAAACATGTTTGGCCATGATATATTCATAGTACAAAACTCAATCAGTAAAGTGTAAGCCAGAATATTTTCTTATTTAAAGACAAAGAATAAATATATTTTCTTTAAGTGTAGGTGGCAACAAATAAAGTAACAGAAGCGATAAATTAAAATGTAGACCATGCAAATCAAATCAATTTAAAATAAAAAAATTATAATAAAAATATTTTTGCCAGTACATTTTTTTGTTGAAATTTTTAATAAAATTTCCATGGGTGCTCATATGCGCGAAATACATTAAGGAAGAATTTTATTTTAAATCTTTTTTAAAAAAATATTAAGAATTTTGTATAAATCCTTAAAAAGATGTCACAGAGCACTACGAAAGCCTGACTCTGACTAATCTTGCAGTTACTTTTAACATTTAAAAACATTTTGAATTCAAAGCATTATCAGAATTCTGCAAATCTACTATTTCTGGTGCAGAGATATGCGCGTCCGTAGAAGAGAGTTTTACTGTATTTTTTAAAAATTAATTATTATACAATACAACTGCAATCAACAGCTTCAGTTTTTAATTTTAATAACAATAAAGAAAAGATACAAAGGAAATATGTTGGCAAATACTCTTATGAAAGAATACGTTCAACTAAAAGCGCCTACCTCTTTACAAAGTGAATAAAACTAACAGCGCTGGATATGAATGCAGAATTAAGTTTTGAAAATGTGGGTAGTGTGTTATCAACTAAAAAAAGATGCAAACCTGCCAAAATTGCAAGTACACTTGATTGGTTTGGTTTTGGTTATATTAACGTCCCGTTTTGAAGCAACACTAGGGCTATTTTGGGATGGACCTCGTAATTTTGAACCACGGTCAGATAACGAGGACGACACCCGAGATGGCACCCCCCTCTCCACACCACACCACACCAGGCAAGTACACTTGAATCATATTGCTTAGTGTCAACCTTACCGGAAATATATTGATTGGCTCATTAGAAACATTTTGCTAGGGCAGCAACTACGCAATTAAGTGAGCATGACCCTAACTTCTATCATTTTACATCTAACTTTCTATTGGTTATTTTGATTTCCAATATTCCTTTTACAGATTTGGATTGCGAATATAAATATTTCAACTGGGATATTATCAAGTTCAATTATTTTATCTTCATGCCATTTAGATTCTTTCATGCTTTATTTTCATTTATATTTTTGCGTGTATTTTATGATTACAATGTTACCATTTACTTATAGAAAAAAAGTTCAAAATAAATGCATTCATTAACATTTAAACGATTAGAATATAATTTTAATCATTAAGCTCTTAAAATTTTATATTTTATAATAACAAGTCCAGAAAACATAATCTACCTTTCATGTTGCTATTGAGGCTTAGCCGCTTAAAGGTTGAAACATTTATAGATTAATATACTATATGAAATTTTAATGGCATGACATGCATAAAGGAAACATCTTTCTAAAGGGCAAACCATTAGAACTATAGTTGGCTTCTAGTAACTTATTGATTAATAGCATTCAATAAGAAATAATTCATCAAAATTTTAATTAGAAATTAAAATTTAATCGAAATTTTAACATTTTTCTGAAATAAATTATTATATTATCAAGCAAAATACATTTTCATATCATTTAAGAATTAATTATATTTTTTTTAAAAAATTGTGAATGTAGAAAATTGTTATTAATATATTTTATAAAAATATTTTTCATAATTTTAGTAACCGAATTTATACTTCACCACTTGAGATAATATGAAATATATTTTCTGACTGAATATTAACATTGTCGTATATTTAATAGTGAATTCTGGAAAAAAACGTAGAAAGCAGGGGTTCTTAAAAGTGTTGGACACTTTTAAATTTTAATAAAATACTGTTCTATCCATTACTAAAAATCACTTCTAGCATTTTTCATTTTTATTTAAGAAGTAACATAAAATAAAACAATATAAAATTAATTTTTTTCCAAAATTACATGCAGAATGTATAAAAAAATATTGGACTTCTTATTCGAATTCCTCCTACAGCATTTTTTTCCAGCATTTCAAACATATATGAACACTTTTGGGAGCCATTGTAGGTGAAACAATCCTTAAACATTATTCTAATTCGCTAAATAGTAGGAATTCGAATTTTTTTAAATACCAATTTCTTTTCTAAAACTCGCATACGACAAATCAAACGCTGGCCTAATTCTCTTATGTATGAAAATCCATTACAACAGAAATGGAAGCAATCATCTAAAGGGAAAATTAAGGGAACAAAACAAATTCCCAAGAATAAAACTGAGAGATTTTTTTCTACATTGATTCCCAACGTTGCGTGCTTGTATACTCCTTACAACAACCCATTTATCTGCGCCTGCGCAGTACAAAAATCACCGTTCATTTGAACCGAACATGCAAGAAAATATTTGAAAGAAAATGATTTTTTCCGACATACTTTGATTGGATGTAAGGCGCTTTCGCACGCAAAACATGCATCGAATTGATATAAAAGCGGGCAGTTCTAGCAAAACTAATCGAAATCCTTACATGCGCAAAATTCTTTTTCATATATTAAATAGAATTTATTATTTTTCTCAAATATTAAATTATATTTGATAATTTGATTAATGCTTGTCGAAAAAATTTCTACATATTTAGAAGCAAAAGCCGTTAAAAATAAAGCACCCTTAAAAATAAAAATCAATCAAATAATTTCAAAATATTAATGCTCGAAATACGGGAGTTGCTTTAATTAAAAATGAATAAAGCAGTTATAACCGAAAAAATTAAAATAAGTTTAAAACAAATTAAAGAATATGCATAATTAATCGAACTTAAATAAGTAGAAAATAACATATTTGAATATTTATATAGCAATATGATTATAATAAGCATTAATGACAATCATAAAATAAAATTTAAATATGAACCTTTCAAACTATTCAGCATTATTAAACTGTATAGCTATATATTACAATAAAGAAAGGAGAGATTGTTTAATATATAGATTATTTTGCCTTATGACTACATATTTTTATTATTTCTCTTTACGTATTTGCTTTTACATTTAATTACGATTTCATTTTACCATTAAAATGTGAGATAAAATAGGTTGAATAATGAAAGAAATCGCCACAATTCCAAAATATAGAGTTTAAAACATATCTGAACACAAAACATATTCAACCCACATTAAACTAAAAAATCTACATTATAGATGCAAAAATAAAATTTGAAAAAAGTAATTTTAACATTGACAATAATTGTAAAATTAAACAATGAAATATATTTAATATTTCGACAAAAAATGAAATTATAAAAAATTATGCTCAAATTAATGTTGAAAAAAATGGTAAAATATCAAAGAAAAACAGAACGGTAATTGCTACCAACCACACACATTAAGAAGTTAAAATAGCGTCAGAATAATATTTGTACTGCGATTTGCTTAAATGTTAAACAGGGAGAAAGTTAAATCTTTTAACTACCGTTTTAATCCTTTGGAAAAAGTAGTAGAAAATTTTCAATATTACAGTTAATCATTCTAGGTGATGTGGAACACGTGTGCCAGATTTCATTTGTAACTCTGAGACGATGTGGAATTGTATGAAGTTCAATTGATAATGACGATAATTTAATTTATATATAGATATAATTTATATATATATATTTAATTTATATATATACAGAGAGAAAGAGAGATTAGAACGATGCCAATATGCTTTGTCAAGTATAAGTTTTTTTATCTTGCATTAACATAGTTACTATAATATTTATAAAACCCGAATACTATTAAAGTAACCAGTTTATTAAAATATAGAAAATACTGCATACACTGCCTAGGAATGCAAAGTGCCTAAATTCACTATTGCATTGTCATTTTACTTTTACATTGTCATTTTATAGCGCTATCTATTGGTAAAATTTCAAACTACTATTTTTTAACGGAAACCTCGGTCCCATGGTCAAAGTAACAAATATATAAAGTTTCATGCAGATCTATTAAATAGAAACGAATCTACGAGTTTCTGAGTACTACCAGTTTATTTTTAACTACCCTGTATATGAGAGATATTATTTTTTTCAACGGAAAACTCGGTTCCATGGTCTAAGTAACAAATATATAAAGTTTCATTCGGATCCGTTCAATAGAAACGGATCTATGAGTTTCCGAATACTGCCAATTTAATTTTAACTACCCTGTATATGAGAGACATCCTTTTTTCAACGGGAACCCTCAGTCCTATGATCTAAGGAACAAATATATAAATTTCCATTCGGATCTGTTCAATAGAAACGGATCTACGAATCTCTGAGAACTGCCAGTTTAATTTTAACTACCCTGTATATGAGAGACATTATTTTTTTCAACGGAAACTTCGTTCCCATGATCTAAGTAAAAAATATATAAAGTTTCATTAAGATCCGTTCATTAGAAACGGATCTACGAGACTCTAAGTACCACCAATATAATTTTAAACATCCTGTATAAGAGAAACATTGACTATCCAAAAACAGCTGACTGAAAATAGAAAATAATGAGAGATCAAAACTCCTTTTAGTAACACGACGCTTTATTATTATTAAGAATGAAATTGGAGAAAATGCTGGTCGGAAATCACTTCAGAATAGCAGAATTAATTGCATTAAATATGTGGGTGATTCATTGATACACAAGCCACCAAATTTTTCGATGACATTAATGTACAGCATCATAGTAATGCACCAGTTCTCTTGGCTTGGAATTACCAGTTGAAACATTACATTCCAGTGCTTCCATAAACAAATTATTCCTCTATTTTCGGCCCATGTAATTCTGTCTCGGATGAAGAATTTGCTTCAGTCGATCAAATTTAGTCAAATTAACAATCGGCACATCATATTCTAGTACTTCCATGAACAGCTTATTCGTCTGATTTCGCCCCATGAAACTTGATGAATGAAGAATTTGCTTTAGGGAAAATGATTTTCCCTTTCCAGAAGAGCTGCGATGATGAAGACACTAGAGAAACTGACAATGGAGTCTCATTATCCACATTCACAATTTTGTATGGAAAATGTCAAAAATGCATATTTAGACAAGATAGTAAATTGAAAGTAAACACCAATTAGACAGGTTCAATCTGTATTACTTCTTTCGTAATAAAATAAGCCCCAAAAGCCTTGAACATTTAGTAAATTTTAAAAAAATGTGATGAAGAAAAATTAAATTGAAGCTTCTAATCATGTTATAAATTATGAATAATAATAATAATATGCTTTATTTCTGTTAAACATTCCAGCATTTAAAAAATTATTACAAAAAATATGAATAAAATAAAGAACATAAATCTGATTAGGTGGTAGTGCTAATTATGTTCATTTTTAACAAAGAATTACTCAAATATTAACCCTACAAGGCATCGTGTAGCCATTTTTCTGCATATTTTAATTTAATTTCTATTTAAAAGTTTCTATTACAAAGATTAACAATGAGTATTTGAAAATATCTTTTTAAATGCTGTTTGATAAACATTTGTAGAAAAGATCAATATATGGCAACAACAGTATTAGAATTCAATTTTAAACTGGGAACTTGGAAAAATATCAAGGCTATTTTATGAATAATACTACCATTAAAAATACTATCAAAATAGTTATTTTCCTTGCATTTTGGAAAGTATATTGGCAAAATGGGACTTTTAATTTCATTGCAGAACTTTTATAATGAGATTTATGCTACTGGATAATTCATAATGCAGTTATTTGGCTCATTTTGACTTTTTTTTAATGAAAAAATCATTTAAAAATAATTTTTCTAAATTATATGCAGTTATTCAAAACGCACATTTTTTTTTTCTAAAAAAATAAATAGTCACGGATTCTGGATTTAAAATTACGGATACTGTCAGCTAGTCTAAGGTCTTAACTACAAATAAACCCCAAATGATAAGGAAAAAAAAGTTATTTCTATAAATAGCTTTGATGCCTGTGTTGAAATTATTCTGTTCTTTGGTTTTCATTGCAAATTGATTATCAAATGTTGCACTAGTTATTTTTCGCTAAATATGAAAATTAATGAAGAAAAATATAACTAATGATATTCTGGCTGTCCTTTTCGTTTTTTTTTGTAAATTTACATATAAAAATGCCCTTAACAGCATACAATTAAAAAAAATTTTATATACTAAGCAAAGCAATTTATCGATTAATACGTAACAGTGAAAATCCTCTGAAATCAACAAGCATTATCGTTTTATTTGATAATTCATAACTTAATTTTTTTTGAATTTCACTTGTTTCTTGTATTATTTTCTCATTTATTTATCAGCTAATTGATTAAATCAATCAAAATTTTATTATAAATTAGTGGTGGCACTTTTAGTGGTAGTATTTAGCAGCGTATTTTATAAAATATCTGATAAAAATATTCCAAAATATTTGAACGAAAGAATTATAATTTAAAGATTAAAAAGTATAAATAATTAAAATAAAAATTTCTAGCACATTAATAAAGTTGGGTTACAGAAACTGTTTTAATTTTATTAATTTCTTTAGTTGTTGTTATTGAGTGTAAGTCTCAATTAATTATATACAAAATAGATTATATATAAGAAACAATCCAAGAAAGTCAATTTGTATGATTTTTTTGTATATTTTATACAAATTTTACTTTTTACTTTATAAATTATTTATATATTCATAAATAAACAAATTTCTTATTTCCATAATTTTTTTAATAAGATTTCTGACGGTGGTAAAATTATATCCAATTACTTATTGTGCAAAGTTATAATAAGCAGTTTTTGTGAGTGCAGCACTTTTTTGTGCTTCGTTATACTTTCTTAAAAAAATTAAAATAATTAAGATACATTTTGAAACCAAGACCAAAGAAGTCAAAACAGGATTAAGTTGAATCTAAACATATTTAAAACATCTGAATTCAATTTCCTGAGAACAAAGTTTTTGGCTATTATAATAGTTTCTCAATTTATATAACATGTACATGAAAACATAAAGTGAAAAACATGTGTTTAAAGATGTCATCTTTTCTATTCAGCCATCCATTCAATAATTAATCTTCATATATTAAATGGAAAAAAATCTGTATAAAAATTTATTTGTTCAAATATATATATATATGTTGTCTGATCTTCATCTATTAAAATGTTTGTTTTTTTTGTTTGTTTTTTTTTTGTAAAGAAAAAAAAATTAAAAGATATCATATTTTCTATTCAGACATCTATTAGATATTTGATCTTTGTCAATAAAATAAACTGGCAAAAATAAATTCCAAGACATTTTTGATGACTTATTTTTTAACATATCTCTTAAAATGATTTAAATGAAATTCATAAAGTATTTTTAATCTTTCCAATCGAAATATTTATTTTTATCTTTATTTTTGTCTTCAATTTGAATTACATTCGTGTAAAATATTTCCTCGGAAACAACTTTAGTTTTTTTAAAGCTTTTAAATATGAGTACTTTCTTTGTAGCCATATATAAAAGTATTGGTTATCATGTCATATTAAGAGAGTTAAACAACCTTTATTTTAAATATTTATAATAAAAACTCAAAAATAATTATGATTTTTAAATTTTCTGACTTTCTACGGAAAATATTTTTCAAAATTTTTTTTTAGTTTCATTTTATTTATTATTTTTTTCATTTTATTTCATTTTTCTTACTCTTTTATTTTGTTCTTCAAAAGTTTTTAAAAATGTAACTCGAGGAATTACTTTGTTTCTAACTCTATTTCTTTGTAGTTGTTACTAAGTTATGATTCTTTTGTTGTTCGGGGTATTTTATTAGTAAAATTCTTTGTTTACTGAGTGCATTCGCTATATTTTTCCAATAAATTTCTTTTAGTGTTTTATAAAAGAACAAAAATGAAGCGGAAATGGAATAAAACACAAGTCAAAGAAAAATTCCCATTTATTTATATTTTTCGCAGAGCAAAATACTTTTTTTTTTATCAATTTTGACAACCATTTTTCGATATTTCTTTCATTTAAGTTTTATAACTAAAAGGTATGTTTATTGGGGACTGCCCTTCTTTGAGATTAAGATATGGAATATATGAATATATTAAAGTGTACTGAACTGAATTCAAAGTATCGGAATTAAACATTAGTAAAAATTTTAATAAAATGTGCATAAATAAATAAAAAATGCTTTCTGTGAAAGTCTTTAGTGACAAAATTTTTTATTATGTTATATATATTTTATTTGCTTTTACTTGTGGAGGAGAACTAATGATTATTTTCATTTACAACTATATTTGTATTCAAAATAATTTCTGAAACTCTAATTTTCTTTTTAAAAAAGAATATTTTGATATTTTTATATGGGTTAATGAATAATAAAACAAAATAATTTGTAAATAAATAGTAAATGAAAGGAAATTTAATTTAAAACTCTATTTATTAATTTTAATATCTTAAATGAGGCACTTTGTAACCCATGCATCAAACAATAAAATTTAATTCTTTCATTATAAACTAAAAATAAGTTATGTCATATATGTCAATTAACTTGCTCCCAATTATAATTTCAATCAATCGCTTTCTATTAACACAAATTATCTTCAAACTGTTCGAAATTCTGATTATTTTTTTATATTAATTCAACAATCAAAATTTATCGTATCTCTGTTGTCCTTGTATTCTATTAACTAACTCAGTTCATTGTTTATTTATGTTTTAGCCAAATTATAAATAAATCAATAAAAAAATTAGATTATGTCAGACGTCACTAGAATATGCAAACAATACCCCGACCTAGCCATAGACACGTGGGTAACTTGATGGGGCCGCCGAAGGACATCTCCACCTAGTCTGTAGGAACAAACGTCACTTGATGATACTGGATTCTTCCAAACAACAAAGGACCCTCTAGAGAGAACTCATATTGGTCTTTAGGAGAGAATTAAAGACAAAGGGCTTTGAAAAAATGCTTTTAATAGAAAATTTAATGACTGGGATTTTTAAGACTTGTTCGACGTCAAGAGACATCCAATTCTTGATTCCTACAGAAGGCGTAAAAAGGCTTAATAACTCTAAAAAAAGTACAGGTGGTTATTAAAATATTGGAAACACCTTAGATTTATAAATAATCCTATATTAGTATGGTGCAGGGCCACCTTCGGCATGTAATACAGCTTGGATTCGCCTAGGAATCGAATCATGCAAGTGTTGAATAATGTTTAGAGGAATATTACACCATTCTTCCTGGAGATATCATGAAAGGTCTGGGAGAGATGCCAGTGCAGGATATCGATTCCGTATTGAACGCCTCAAAAATAGATCAGAACGATTCAAATATAATGAGGTCGGGTGACTGAAAGGGCCAAGGCAGCTGTTTAACTTCATCCTTTTGTTCATCATACCATGAGTCTCGCTGCATGGATAGGTGCACTATCATCCTGGAAAATTCCATCTCTTGAAGGAAACAAAGTTTGCATCATAGGATGGACCTAACCAGTTAAAATTTCTCTATACTTCTCCTCAGTGATCCTTTCTTGCAGGGTTACGATTGGTATAGCAGAAAACTACGACATCGCTGTCCATATCATGACAGATCCACCTCCAAGCTTAACAGTTGAAAGGAAACAATCACGATCATACGCTTGTGCAGGTGTCCTTCCAAATGTGCACCCGTTCTGTTGTAGGGAAAGGTGTGAAACATGATTCGGCAGACCATAATACTTTCTTCCACTTATCAATTGACTAGGTTTTGTGTGTGTGACACTACTACAGACGACGTTTACCATTAACATTTGTAACAAGTGGCTTGGGAATTGCTGCTCTGCCATAAATGTTCTGTTTATGAAGGTGAATTCCAACTCTAATTACTGACGTTGAAAAATACAGATGGGTATTGAGCTCTGCGGTCTCTTTTGCTGCAGTTCGATTTTTAAACATTACAATCCGCTTCAATACCGGTTGGTCTCTTTCACTGGGCTTCTTTTTCTGCCTACAATTTTTCTTTTTTCGAGCTTGTCTTGCTGTGCTGTGTGTATGCTGTCATGACTTTAGACACCGTACCTCTAAAAACGACTAAAAGCTGGGATGTTTCGGTCACACTTTCTCCAGCAAGACAGGCTCCTACAATTTGAAAATCTGTGAGGTCCGACATTTTACGCTTTGAAAAAAATCCAAAAATTACAGAACTTTAATATCGCTAACACATACTACCAAAATATATACATTGCTATTTATAAAAAAAACTGGTGGCTGTTATTATATTTTAATACTTACGAAGAGCATTCAAAAATGTCACTTTTAATCACAGATGTTTCCATTATTTTGATAACCATCTGCATATTAAGTATATGTGTATACTTGTAAAAACATATATTTGTATACTGGTATATATAGAAACATATACTTGTATACAAGTATAAACATATCCATAGACAAGTACATATACATGCATATACTTGTATACAAGTATAAGCATATATTCAAACATATACATGTATATTATAAACATATACATATGCAAGTATATATACAAACGTATACTTGTATACAAATATAAACATATACATATACAAATATGTATACAAACATATACTTGCTAAACTAAAAAAATTATAGCAAGTATTTGTAACTCTAAAATTCATCTACTATTTTTGGAAAGATAATTCATAGTTCCGAAAGAAGGCTTACAATCTGGATTCACAATTTTTTTGTAAATGATGAAAAAAATATATATTTCCATGGACAAATATGCAAGTAAATAGTTCATAATTTCGGTACTTTTGTACTTCTGTTATAAAATATCCAGAATTTTTTTTTACACATCATTGAAACGCCATGCAGCTTTCCTCTTACAGCGTGTAAATAAATTCTAATAATGTTGTTACAAACTTGCAATTCTGCTTCCCAGCATAGTTGATTCCATCATCAGAAAGACAATTTTACAGCCATCTGTATTGGACGGAGTCTGGATGTCGCGTCGGAGGTCCCAGAGCTTGGCGACAAACTTGGCGACCATTTGGCGACTTGGCAACGCATTTGGCGACTTTGGCGCCAAAATAGATTATACCAGAAACATCGAGAATTTTCCCGATCCGTCCACTGGGAACCGAAATACGCCTCGAACGTTCCTGATTGGTTGAGAGGCTTCTAGACCCGCCTCCTGAGACCTATAAAAGGAGGCAGTCTGCGCCACCAGATTAGAGTAGTCGGAATCGACGGTCAAGAACGAGTCTTCCAAGGATTAGCAGAGCTGCGACGGACTCAAGCTAGTGCTGAACTAAGCTGTGTGCTACTGTCTGCAGTAGAGTCTTGTTGTGTGCTGCTGTTTGCATGTCTCACGGCTGAAAATAATTGTCTTCTCTGTGCTGTATATAGTTGTCGTCTTTGTGCTGTCCTGTGTGTCTTCGTGTAAATAAACGCCGTTGTTTCTTTTTCCACTGCCGCTTGCTGATAGAGCGTTCTCCGCACCATATAACTTCCACTATCCAAACGAACCCGGAAATTTCGTAACATTTGCTGTCAGAAGTGAGATAGTGGTCAACAGAGAATGGTGAAAACCAGATCTCAGGCTACGATGGCTGATAGCGGTAATGGTGAGTTACTGGTTCTGTTGGCTGAGATGAAGAAATCTATTGAAGCTGGACAAGAGGAGATAAGAAAAGACAAGATGAGATGAAGCAAGGACAAGAGAAACTTTTGAAAGAAATGAAAGCCGGACAAGAGAAATTTTTGCAAGAAATGAAAGCCTTCACGGAAGAAATGAAAACCGGATATGAAGACATGAAGAGTGAATCAAAGAAAGTCCTTTCGTCGTGGAAAGAAATTTTAGAAGATAAAGTTAACATAACTGAAGGCATCCAAGTTATCACAGAAGAAATGGAAGGATGCAGTGAGAGCCAAGTGGAAGAAAAGACTGAAGATCGAATGGAGACCGGTGTCACCGAAAAGGAGCTTAGCCATCCGGAGGATGAACCGAAGTTTAATAAGGAAAGAAACGAACAGGGAGAATGTCAAATAATTGCGGAACTGGAACAGTCTTCTCCGAATGAGTTCCCTGAAGTGGAACTGAAAGTGCAGGCGCTTGGGGATAGAGAAGATGGACTTTCTTCGTACGGGTCTGTTGGTGGCGACCCGTGCTCGATGCCTATGGATGTAAGAGATAATGCGACCCTGTTTGGATTGAATTCGTCCCAAAGATTAAAGGGACTACCTCTCTGCAAGCCTCTTGACATCTCCTTGCATAGTGACACGGAAGAAGATTACGTGGCTGGAATCGCTGATCCCTGTAGTGACGGTCTCAATTTCCTTCAAGAATTCATCTTTGCTGTGTATCTGCATAGAAAAATTATGCAAATAGGAGCCGAGGAATCTCTTGTGCATCCGGACATGTTACGGCGTCGCAGAAGGACCCTTCCAGCAAAAACAGGATGCGCTCTTCAGAAGATCCTGTGTAGAGGGCGTCGGACAATTCTCGAGTGTCGAGAATAGACCGGGAAGAGGTGGAGGTATTCCCGTGAAAGCTTTGGCGACGAAGGTGAATACCTAGCATTCGAGTGGACTTCAGAAGGCACTGTTGGATCATCCTGATATAGGGCTGGTTCGATGGAAGAAGTTCAAAGTGGCCAACCGACCGGCCTGGTAAGAAGGTTCGAATGGATCTTTATTCGCCGTCAAATTAGTAAACGATGCCATCTTCGAAAGTGTGGAAGTCGCCAAACTCATCCACATCATTCGGAAGCCTAAGACAGCTGTTGGATTGACGTAGGACTGCCGGGACGTCAGTCTTTGAAGAGGGGAGCAATGTTACAAACCTGCTATTATGCTTCCTAGCATAGTTGGTTCCATCATCAGAAAGACACTTTTACAGTCATCTGTATTGGACGGAGTCCGGGTGTCGTGTCGGAGGTCCCAGAGCTTGGCGACTTTGGCACCAAAATAGATTATACCAGAAACATCGAGAATTTTTCCCGATCCGTCCATTGAGAGCCGAGATACGCCTCGAACGTTCCTGATTGGTTGAGAGGCTTCTAGCCCCGCCTCCTGTGACCTATAAAAGGAGGCAATCTGCGCAGCCAGAGTAGAGTAGTCGGAATCGACGGTGAAGAACGAGTCTTCCAGGGATTAGCAGAGCTGCGACGGAGTCAAGCTAGTGCTGAACTAAGCTGTGCGCTACTGTCTGCAGTAGAGTCTTGTTGTGTGCTGCTGTTTGCACGTCTCGCGGCTGAAGATAATTGTCTTCTCTGTGCTGTATATAGTTGTCGTCTTTGTGCTGGCCTGTGTGTCTTCGTGTAAATAAACGTCGTTGCTTCTTTTCTACTGACGCCTGCTGATTGAGCGTTCTCCACACCATATAACCCGCTATCCAAACGAACCCGGAAATTTCGTAACAGTATTAACTCAATATAAATGAATTCAAGTTAGGCACATGCCAAATTAGTAGACTTTAGATAAAGACTATTAGAACAATTATTATCTAAAATAAATTGTTTCATGAAGAATGTAAAAATGGAGCCTCTAGTTAAAAAGCAAGATAAAAATTTCAACAAAAGATTAATGAAACTGATTTTTAAGTTTTATCATGTTTTTCCGAGGGAATGCCAAACTTATTCTAGATATTAAAACAAACGAATAACTAAATATTTTCGGAAATTTATTTCTGCAGTTAAGTAATAGTGATCGTGAAAGAAATAATCTCCATTTTTTCCGTGTGATTTCGAATTCAGCACAATTAATAGATTGAAGAAACGAACTAAATACAAAGTATATTCATTCAATATATTTTAATCGTACAAGAACTGATAAAATATGTAGTATCCAGTTACTAGATGCTGCCAGCTGCGAAGCACTTCAAGTAGCTCGATTCGAAAAATTTATTTTCTTACTATCAAATAAATAAGAATTTGAGAAACATTCAAAATCTATGGATTATAATATATTAAAAAACATTAACCCTTTATCAAGTATAATTAGTAAAGTTCGTATATGAATTATAACAGAATATCATTAATCCTTTATAAAGTGTAATTGGTAAGATTAGTTTATCTTTTCTTACGTTTACTTATTTATTAAAATATTTTTTAAACACCGAAAATTTGCTTCGGGAATATTCTGTACAAGCGTGAATGCTGGGAAATCTCGAGTCATAGTTAATAAAAATAAATATATTTTTACACACTTAACAAAATAAAAGAAATAAAAAATATTATTCTAAAATAAATAATTAACATTTATAAAATGTAGTGAATTTTGAAATTAAATTGACCAACTTATTAAAAAAAGATCCATATAAGATACAGAGCAACAAAATGACCTAATCCGCCATTGGAAGTATATAATTTTCAGCTTAACTTTTAATTCTAAAATAGAAAAATATTATGCATTTGGAGGTAATATAAAGCCATTATCATATATAATAATATTTGTCTAAAGCTATTGCCAAGGTATACCAAATTTAATTTAGAATTATCTAAAAGTCTAATTACATTTTCGAAACGAAAAGGCTCATTATTAAATGTCAAATAAATTTCTATAAAATTTATTAATTCTAGATCCAATTACTTGTTCCGCAAAACATCAATGGCAGACATATGTACTCTTTTATTATTAGTAATTTAATAAAAAATACTATAAGAGAATAGGTAGTAGTGATGAAAAACCTTCAATCACAGAGCCATCTCTATAATCTGGCAATTCGCCAACAAAGAATCTAGTTAGTTGTCTGGCGTCTGCCGAAGAGAGAGTAGGAAGTAGTCAAGCAGGAAGGAAGTTACCTATTGTGAATCAGTGCCGATTCACAGTAGATAATTTAATCAGATTTTGAATTTATTTTGTAATAGTACATATAGTACAATTTTTCAATTAATCTTACATGAACGTAGATCTTTATATTAAAATATGATTATTTAAAGCTCCATGGATCTGGATCTTTTGTAATTTCGGCATAACTCTTGTCTGATATTTCCCTGGAATACCTTTTCTATAGTTACATTATAAAATGCTGAAAGATAATATGTTTTGAAGATTCGTTTGAAATATTTAAATTTATATCCATGTCATACATAAATGCTTAAGTATGCATCAAATATGTAATAAAATGTATAAATATTTATTATATGTTTGATACAATATTTGAATTTTGAATTTGATTAATAATAAATAAATAATTTATGTAATAAGTGAATTGAAAATTAAATTCTATAAATGAGTGATTTGGTATTCTTTTGAAATATTAGATCTTTATAAGAAAGAATTTATATTTTGAGAAAATTATGTATATTAATATTCTACTGTAAATATATCAAGCAATTACTTTTAGAGTTGATTGTATCTTATTGTTTCTAATTTCAATTCCAATTATTTTTGCACATACTTGAACAAAATTATTTTATCTTAAAGCAGGATTCCAAAGCACTATAGTTTCCTAAACTTTTATAATAGTTAAATATAATAATAAATTTATTTAATTTTGTATTTAATATTTAAATGCATAAATAGTCTACCGCATTTTACTTTTTAGTTCTTCAACAATTAAGTGGTAACACTGGCAAATATGGTTCACTGGTATATAAAAGAGAAAAGGGATCTTCTTGAGGTTTGTAATTTTCTTCAGTTCGGATTTTCTTATGCTGTGGATGCCAGTGACAAAATCGTCCCACCCACAGGGTTTAAAGAAGGAAAGTTCTGTACAAAAGCTCCGTAAAAAAAGACGCTAAAAAGGGTTTAAAAACAATTTTCCTCAGAAGAAAAATGTTTTGAGAGCCAAAGATTTAAAATAAGTAAAAATAATGAGAAAAATTTTTCTATAAAATACTTCTAATAGATTAATGCGATAATAATTCTTTTTATAAATATTTATTTTAATCTTACATTTCATTATATTTTTTATTAATCCGTAACAATTCTATAAATCTTCAGAATAAGGAATTAATTAATTAGAGTAAGAAATGGAAATAAAAAATTGAGAACATTTTATATTTAAATTCAAATTTTATTGAAATTAATTATGCTCTAATAATCATTTATCTAATTTCCTTATTAAAAATTTATCAAATTAAAGTAGAATTATTAATTTTTTCTTACTCAACATTAAATTATTTCAAATTAGTTAAAATGGATAAGTGATGCATACGCAAAATACTCTGCAATATATTATAATTTATAGACCATCAACAACTACCACCATTATTTCATAGCAATACATATTCTTATATATTTTTATTCCTGATGAAATTTAAAAGAAATAAATTCTAACAACAAAAAAGAAAGAAAAGGGAAAAGAATGACTTTCACAAGTTTTTATCTGCTATCATTTTCATGCAAAACTTCTATTTTTATAATATGACATTCCAAAATTTATCTATAGCTACCAGAAAACTGATGAAAGACGAAAGAAAGATGAATTGCGTTTCCAAACTTTATGGAAGAAAAAAAACCCGTTTCCCTCTTAAAAGAAAGAAATGCAAAATTCACGATAGTGACAAACATGATAAATGCAAAGATGGAACATTTTTATTTTTAGAACAAAAGCAGCAAAGGTTGTTTTGGAATATAAAATATTTCAATAAATTTAGGATGAAAAAGTGAAGAAGTTATAATAGCTTATATTTATGTTATAATCACTGTTTTTGAATTATTAAGAGTTTGCATTTGCAAAAAATCGTTTGGTGCTTATAGAAAGCTAAATTTGCTTACTGATTTGGCAACACAAAATTAGTAACGCATAAAATTGTGATTTATTTTCATCCGCATTACCAATTTCTTACTATTAATTTCCTCATTTTGAATTGATTTTGAATAATTTAATAATTGATTAATAATTTTTTACATTTGGTACTATTTATTAAAAGAAAAAAAACGAGTTTAGCAAAAAAATGCTACTAAGCGTAAGTTTAATTTATTCATTTTAATCTAAAAATTATCAACAAAAACTGTTGAAAGCATAGTTAAAATAAATTGTTAAAATAGTTAATCTTAATTTTAATTTTATTAATTATTTTAAAAAGTAAAATTCTCAAACTAAAAATCAAACAATATGAATGTTTCTTTATAAAAAAATGCCATTTAGTTCATTACTGTCATAATAAAAATAAAATAATTTTCACTTTTTACCATTATTTTATGTGATTGACTTTTTGTGTATGTTTTCAGTGGCCAGTATTTCCAGAATAAATAAAAATTTTACCTAATTTCCTTTCTAAATGGCACTCGACTCTAAAATTAAACATAATGTCCGTTTTAAACAAACTGGACTTATTTGTTGATTAAGTTTCTTACTTTTAAAATTTTACAGTAAAGAAACGCAACAACACTAAGGCAATTTTTTATATCTTTATTTCGGGAACTCATGCAATTTACTAAATACATTTCAATATTGCTAGGAAACTCTGCATTACAGTTATGAAATTGCCTGCATTCATTTCTAAAATCATATTGCCTGTCGTACCTTTTACTGTAAGATTAGAAGCATTCTTTCCTCAAAGTTTTGTGTCGTTACTTTGAGCTTATCACCTAACTTGACGCCCATATTTAATGGAAATGTTATGCATTTGTTTATATGAGAACTGCAGCTGATATGCAGATGTATTGAATATTAGTAAAGCATATATGTCCGTCTTTATGCTGAGCTTGCGGATGTTACTAACAATGTAGGCAGTGAGTACGAGCCTCCACTCCGTACGGTGGAAATGTCCTAACTGAAAATATATTCTGGAAATATATTCATACTGGTAAATGTTATTTTTAGCGCATTCTTTCTTTTTCTACCTTTATTTAAAATTTCATGCTAGGATCAGTAAGTTTTACCCTAACATCCAGCAGCAGTTCTTTCATTACTTTAAGTCAAGTTGTTTGTCTCTAATGCAAGGCTTATGGCTCATCTGAATTCAAATAGAGTAAACCGATCTTTGACCAACTCATTTCTGGTCCTTATATCAAGCTCTTTAAAAAATGTAAGTTTTGATAAGCTAATAAATACTATCGTCACAGGTTTATTGTTTACTGCCTGGAATGCAAGCTATAAGCCAATATTGGAAATCTATTGTTAATTATTTGGATTTAATGAAGGACAAGCTAGAACAAACCGATTCTTTAACAACTCGTTTCCTGCCCTTACATCGAGCTCTTCATAAAATGAAAGATTTTAGTAAGGAAATAATTACTATCTTCTCAGATTTATTGTTTACTGCCTGGAATGAAAGCTGTAAGCCATTATTAGGAATTTATATCGTTTTTACTGCCTGAAATTAACGCTCTAAGCCATTATTGGGAATTTATTATTACTTTTTTCGATTTAATGAAAGACCAGCTAGAATAAACTAACCATCTCGTTTCCTGTCCTTACAAGCTCTTCATAAAATGTAAGTTTTTAGAAAGACTCTCTTCACAGGTTTGTCGTTTACTACCTGGAATGAAAGCCTCAAACCATTATTGGAAATATAGTTTTAATTATTTCGATTTAATAATAACAAACTAGAATAAACCGATCTTTTACTAACTCGTTTCCTATCCTTACCTCAAGCTTTTCAAAGAATGTAAAATTTTAGTACTATCTTCACAAACTTGCCTGGAAAGAAAGCTGCAAACAATTATTGGGAATATATTGGCAATTATTTCGATTTAATGATAGAAAAGGAGTAATTCACCATTTGTGAAGAATTGGTTAAATTTCAAAGACTCTTAATATAAAAACTCAGGAAATAATTGGGAGTTTTTTTTTAAATTTCCATATCTATATCATTTATTGCGTACGTAGATCTCAGACAAAAGATAAATTTAAAATTACAGCGAATGATTGAACTCTGGCCATGATTCTAATTATTGGCGAGTATACATTAGAAATTTACTACTCTGCAAAACGTTTTCTATATATATATATAAGACACTTCACTTCAGAGAAACAATTAATCCAGATGAAAGAAAGAGGCTTAAGAAACATTGTTAACTCTTATCGCAATCTTTACTCAACTAAAGATGAATGTCCTCCAAGATTATCTTAGAAAAACAGTTGTAAGAGCTCTTCTGAAAATTGTTACTCAACAACGCAAATATTTACTGCCTTGCACGAAAGGTTTAGTTGAGCTACGGGGCTCAACAAAACACACACAAACGCAGAAGAAAAAAAAGATCAAGAAATAGCGAGCCACATTTTGCTGACGAAAACACATTTCTTTCACAGACCACCTGTAGTGACTGGGTGAGGGGATAGGATAACAAAAGAGCAGGTTTATTTTGTTCTGAAACGACAGAAATTGAGTTTATGGAACGGCGTTATATCCAGCTTTTATAAAATGCAGTATTTCATGTCAAAGAAAACGACTTTTGATATAACTTACAAAAATTATTATTGAGAAGAAGTCGGTATGTAATATACTATATTTTTTGTTACAGAAGAAGTGCTGTTGCTGCTTTTATATCTTTGGGGACCTAAAATTTATTGTTTGCGAAGGAAATTGCTCTAGTAATTGATTTTTTCGAATAAATCACACCGTTTTATATACAGAAAAATAATTTAATAGATAGAAAGTTCTTCAACTTCTTTATTATCAACAGTTATCGCTTAATCCACAGAAACATAAAAATACAGACCATGTGAGACACACATATATATTTATATTAAATTATAATTCAATTAAAATTCTCATATACGTGAAAATTTAAATTTAAACAAAATCATTATAAGCAGAAAAAATGCGTTTTTTAGTTTATGCTTGTATTGATAGCAATATATTCTTTTTCTTTTATTTTCTTCATTTCGAAAATATATAACAAATAGTTTTGAATATGTTTTTATTTATAATAACGTACTCCGTTTCCTCCAATCGAAAATATGTACATATATTACGAGCAAAGTGATTAATTAGTTATTATTAATAATAATTATGATTGGATTTAATAATAATCGATAACTAATACTTATTGGATTTTTAAATCGTTTATGAATTTAATATGATTAAGTATCGATTTTTACTTATGGAATTGGAATTTACTATTCTAAGCATAATATACACAGGGAAAATTTTAGATAAGTCTTGAATGAAATAACTGATAAATTTAATAATTTTTAATAAAATTCACCTTATTTTAACAAATATATTTAACTTTTTTTTTCTACATATTAAACAATCAAACAAAATTTAAATAAGGAACAACTGATTAAAAAAATATATTAAGGAAGAAATTGCATACTTCGTAAGATTTTGATTAATGAATAATAAAATAATAATAATAATAGTTAATTTTTCTTATTTAGAAATACGTAAGTATAGGAAGGGAGAAATGTAGATTAAAATAAATAATGCATTTCAATTTAATTAATTTAATTTTTTTCCATTGAAAACGTAATAAATTATTCCTTAAATTATTGCAAAAAAATGCTACGAAATATTATGTATTAAATTATTCAATACAAATCCAAGAAAATATAATCAATTCAGGTAAAATAATTTAAATAAATTAATTTTTATAATTAATTGGAACTCTTATAATTACTTAAAGGCTATAGCAATGTTTTTAGATTAATGCTAGATACTACTGAATGAATAAAAAAATATTTCCATTCTTTGTAAAACAAATTATCCGACGAGTTTAATATTTTAAATGTAATAAAAATGTGGAAATCTAGAATTTTTAATGATCTTTCATAAAACTCATTAAATGTTTTAATTAAATTAGGAATTATGTTTTCCTCTATGTACTTTTTAAGGGGACAGTAGACTTAGAAATAAGCAAAAATGGACAAAAACGAACAGTTTTATTTCTATAGTTTCATCGCCAAAATTCTTGTTTATATTCAGCTAAAATAGTGTTATAAAATATATTGTTCAAAAAAATAAATATTTGAAGGGTTAAGAGAAAAAAAAAACGTACATCTTAATGACATTTCACAAAAGGATATTATAATTATATTAAAATATCTTTGAAATAAATGTTCCAAGTATCTTAATTTTTGAAGAAATTAAATGAAACTGATAAACAGATTTCGGTCAAACATTGAAAGAAAATAAGGTATGTTTCCAGTTTTTCTAGGTAGTTAAAAGTCAATTTTAGTTCAGTAAAACGTAAAATTCCTATGAAAATTCAGTAAGTGTACATAAAAATATTTCTAAATAATTAGCATGTAATTGGAATTACAAAATCATACACAGTTTTGTTCCAAATAAATTTATATTGAATAATAAGAAAAAATAATATTAAAAAATTAAAAATTAAGTCGCCCGGAATATTTTAAATTTTTAAAATTATAAACCTTTTAAATTTCTTAAAAATTATATTTTTTGTTTTAAAATGCATTTTTAAGAAATTTAGCGAATTATATTTTAATGCGTATGCATAAAAAATTTCATAACCCTAAATAAATAATTCGCAAAAGTGTCTAATAAAGTCCACCGACCCCTTAATTACTGAATTAAATAATTTTTTGATAAAATGAAAAGGAGGTGCATTCACAATGTACAAAAGAGCCACATAAAGCCTAAAACAAAAGCATTAGATTTCACATTCATCTCCATATGAAAATTCGTTTAAAAAATATTTCGGATTTCTTTTAGTTTTATTTAAATTACTAAAATTATCAAATATTCATTAAATATTCTGCTTCTATTTTCATTTTAATTGAAAAACAAAATAAAATTCCTTTCACTATACTTTTCTATTATTTTCAGATGTATTTCAACGTTCTGCATGAAAAAAACTAGGTAAATACTGCTTGAACTGTTTGAAATTTGAAGGTGAAATAATAAATGAAGAATTATATACAAAACTGAAGCTGTCAAAGTACTTCATTCGTTATGCTGACATGGCGGCTGCGGGAAAATGTAGACGATATAAGATTAATGTTCTAAAACCAGCGAGAGCTATTTGACTCTGTTAGCTACAAGAATAATTTTTGCAGGCCTTTTTTGTTTGTTTATTATCTGTTTTCTTTTTTTTCTTTTTTATTATTTTCTTTATATTTTTGCAAATTATTATTGTTTGTTTATTTTGAAAGAGGAAATATGATCTATGCGTGTGTTTTTTAATTGTATTTTAACATACATTAATTATAATTGTTTATATTATATTTAAATATGGAAAAATGATTACAGAATTTTCCTACGACTTATTACTCCAGAGGAATGCTATTAAAATGATTGATTTTATAGTTAGAGATGAATATGCGCATACACTAAAATAAATATCCTGATCCAATTCACCTGATTTAAATAAATATTATCGAAATATTTGATTGTCCTATATATTTAAGGCACGATTTCTCTTCATTATATAACTTCAAAGATAAACTATATATATATATATGATATTTTAAATCTAATTTCAATTTAATTAATTTTCAAGATTTTATCTTAATTTAGGCCATAGTAACTTTATTCTAAAATATTCTCTTATTTCGTGATCCAATCCCACTGTCTCTACTTAATTAATTCCAGAGAAGCTTTATTAAATTGCTGAATCAGCTAAAAGTCTAACTTTCCCACACTCCGCGTGAAGAGGCAAAATAACGCTGATGAGGCAAATTCTTTTTTAAAATCTCCCTGTGTTTCCCCTGCCTTCTCTGCGCGTGTAACGAAAATCCCTATCGAAATCTCGTACTATATTAGCACTATGAAGAAATGTTTTCCCTATCAAAATCATAGGTTATATAAGACCAGGGATAAAATGTCCAAGAGCATTTTCCTCATTCCTTTTCTGTGTCGTTCTGAGTGCTCATCGCTTGTACATATACCTGCTTCTTAAAAATGAAATAAAACGACGTCACGAAATAGCAAGTCTCTTCACTCTCTTCAAACTGCATTCTGCTTCACATAAAATAATGCTTATATATATATATATATATATATATATATATATATATATATATATA
>JAPMOR010020167.1:22619-33007 GCA_026543865.1 Argiope aurantia
TTAATTTCCTAATTTTTAGCTTTATTTTGCCTATATTAACTCTTATTCTTGAATATTCTTCTTAAAATATTCTCATTTCTTGATACAATTCCACCCTTTTTATTGAATTAATGCTACATGCGCTTTAGACAACTGTAAAAACAGCGGTTCCTACGCTCCGAGCGGAAAATTTAGTTTAGTTATATTAACGTCCCTTTTTAAAGCAACACTGTGGTTATTTTGGGACGGACTTCGTAATTTTGAACCTCGGTCAGATGACGATGACAACATCTGAGCTTGCGCCTCCCTTTCCACACCACATTAGCGGGAGAGCGTTTGGTCCGGACGGTTTAACGTGCACCAGACCCGCTTACAAGACGGTTCTTCGGTGAAATCGGGTCTCGAAACTGAAACCTTACCACCAGGCCACCGCGTCCACTGAATGACGGGATAAAAGTCCTTAATGTTTTGCAATATTCTTTTAGAGAAGCCTAAAATTCCCTTACCTAAATCGACTCGTGTCATAAAATCTCTATCAGAATCTCATAGCATAAAATCACTGGGAAAAAATATTTCGGTCTCTTTTTCGCTCTTTTACTCCTGTCCTGTATTGTGGACTGACGTATCTCGTCGGTATTGTTGGCAATTATAGAAGAAAAATATCTTTTTAAAATTTGAAAAAATTAAATAAAATTTATACGACTTTTAAATTAGAGTAATTAAAAAGGCAATATTTTAAAAATTTAAAATGGTGTAAAATTTATTGCTGTGAAATAATAATTTTGGAAGTTATTGCAGAGAAGCGGGAAAACGTCAAATGTCACCTTAATTTTTAATTAATTAACATTCAAATTAATTTTTTTTTTAAATTCTTCGAGATGCGTTCATTTTTTCTTTCAAGTTATATATATATATATATATATAAGTTGACAAAATAGGAACCACAGCACTAATTCGTTTCGAAATGCCTTTACAGAATGCCTAGTCATGCTTAAGTAAAATAGAAAACGATTAATATCTCATCAAGAAATTTTATGTATTGTCATATGGCAAGATAAGAACCACATCACTAAGTCGTTTTGAATATCGCGAAGTTAAATGCAATTCAAAATAAAAATTATGTCCTTTTTTTATGCAATAATTAGAATCGTATTTTATTTCAATTTTTAATAAGAAAGATATAGTCTTGTATTACTTTAATTTTGCTTTAGGTATTTTGAATAAATATTTTTAATGGTACTGTATTATTTTTATTTTAAGTAATATTTGTACTTCTATAGAATGAATTGTTTTTAAATATAAAGTTATTGTTAGGCGTCCCTTTCATACCTTGCTTAAATACAATTTTTTTTCAGGCTGTTTAAGTAATGCATACAGTGCGTCAGGAAATGATATAATATCTTCAAATAATTTTCATATTTCATATTAAATTATAGCATTTTGCATAAATATCATTGGCGAAATTTTATCTCCAAACATTAGCGAAATGCTTTCCACGGAAAGCATATCCTGTAAAGCAACTGCCTCAGAATATGAAATTATTACATATAATGTCTAATGAAAGTATGTAATTCTAACATTTCGCCAGCATCTTCAATATTTTGATTATTTTTAATGTTTTGAATGATTTGTTATTTTAAAGAATACCTTAGAATTACATTTAATACCTGGGAAAACATATAACATATTCAAATGATTATCATATTTTGTATTTAATTCTAATATTTTGCTTAAACAACATTTCCTATTCTATAGAATATTTGGGCATATAATGTCTAAGAAAAGCATACAATGTATTCAAATAATTTTTATATTTTATATTCAGTTTCAATATTTTGTCTTAATAGCAATTGCAATAGAATATTTACGTATAACAAAAAAAAATGCAAAGTAAAATTGTATAACATATTTAAATAATTCTCTGATTTTATATTCAATTTGAAAATTTTATCTAAATAATATTTGTCATTCTTTAGAATACTAGGTATTACATACAATACCAAGCAAAAACATACAATATATTCAAATAATTCTTATATTTTGTACTCAATTTTAATATTTTGTCTAAATAGCATTTGCCATTATATAGAATATCTAGACATATAAAATATTGAAAATTTTGCCTAAATACCAATGGCCAATATATATAGAATATCTAGGCATATAATGTCTAGGAGAAACATACAATGTATTCAAAGAATTCTTGCATTTTATACTCAGTTTCAATATTTTCCTAAATAGCATTTGCTATTCTACAAAATACCTAAGAATTTCAAATAGTTCCTTGAAAAGTAATCAACACAATAAAATATTTCTCAATTTCTAATTCAATTTCAATATTTTGCTTAAATAACATTTGATATTCTACCCAATATCTTGGCGTATAATATCTATGAAAAGCATACAATGTATTCAAACAATTCTTATATTTTATTTAAATAGCAATTACTATTATATAGAATATCTAGGCTTATAATGTCTAGGAAAAGCATGTAATGTATTCAAATAATTCTTATATTTTATACCCAGTTTCAATATTTTGTTGAAATAGCAATTGGCCTTTTATAGACATATAAAGTTTAGGAAAAGCATACAATGTATTCAAACAATTCTTATATTTTATTTACTCAGTTCCAAGATTTTATCTGAATACTATTTGTCATTCCATAAATACTAGGTTCTGCTTATAATGTCTAGAAAAAACATATATAATATTCAAATAATTCTCAAATTTCATAATTTATCTAAAATAGCATAGTGTTTTACGGATTGTGAGTCTTTTTACATATACAATTACAATGTGGTCAAATAAAATTGTATTATATTTGCTTACCTATTATGTTTGTTCACAATATATATATTTCCCAGTGATGTATTCATTACAATTTTAGAGAGAAGTATGGGAAATTTGCTTTAGAGAAAATCGTGAATTCTCAATGAAATACTTCTTGTAAATAGAAACACTTTGCAAAATGAAGAAACGTTATCCCCAGTTTGAAAAATAAATAAATAAAATAAAAATGTCGATTCGTCATTTTTTATCGCCATTTATTCATCTGAGGAAATAATTAATTTTATTTTTTATGCAACATTGCCTCAATTATAAAAGCACAAGAAGCGTAAGAATGTAATTATGATAATCAGGGAAAAAAAAGTACAGAAATATATCTACAACCTTTATAAATGGAGGAAGTTGTTAGAAAAAAATCTTGAAGGAAGTTATAAGCAAAAGATATCGAAGGAAGAGTTGGAGATGGTCCTTAAAAGGTTTCGATTATAAATGATATCGATTGCAGAAAGATGATAATATTTGCATAACTTTTGAATCATACGGTTACACACCGACAAAATGCAAGCCAAGAATGTTTTCACCAGCATGCATTGTGTTTATAAAGGGTAAATTAGTAAATATATATGATTGGGAAAAAGGGTAGATATCTTCACACACACACATACCAAGATGTACAAAAAGTTTTACAATCTTCGAAAAATTCTACTTCTGTTTTTGGAAAAGCATCTATGTTTAACACCCCCCCCCACACACACACACACCACCACCGATAAACACTTTTTTACTTTCTCGTATACGTGTATAGAAAAAGTATAGTAATCGTAAAAAAAATTCGAACTCGTTTTAGATCTCCCAGTGTTCGAAAAAACATTTTTGTAAAATATCTGTCCGTCTGTCCGTGACAAAGATAACTCACTCAAAAGCGCTTTTAACTAGACGGGTGATGGTACAAGTTCTTTATCTCAAATTTAGTGATTTCTATTAAATTTTGAGTTTGATTCTTACAAAGTTTGGGACAAAACCAATAATGGGTTGACTGTCTATCGGTCTGTACTTTCAGAAACGTGTAAACGCGATAATTCAAAAACGCAATAACTTAAATATATGAAATTTGGTATGGAATTTTGTGACTACAAGTGCAGTTTGGCGCCAAATTTTTGTTCCAATCGGTTGAGAAAACCGCATCTAAAACACAAATTCAATTTTCTGATGCTGTTAACGAAGGCCAGGGATTAATCACCAAATAGCTCGCCAAGTATCACACGATAGATTCAATAAAAAATGCTGTTTCACGCCAAAGGTTAATATTTCATAACTTTTGTACGTCAATGCCATGCTAGGCCTTCTCTGGCATGGCAAATTCACGATAGAGTATGCTAGAAAGTTTACGGAAGGCCACTCCGTTAACTTTCTTTTTTCTTATGTACGAAATATGCAAAGAAAGTTTATTATTAAATTCGAATTTAAGATTTTCCACGAATGTCCTCGTTTCTGACCTTCTTGAGTAAGAAAAACACATTTTTGAAATTATGTCTGTATTTCACTATGTCTGTTAATGAATCACCAGAACAAGATTGTTTGTCCGTTTCTTCAGAAAAGGGTAGGATATGAGTTTCTCATCAATGCCCAGCTTTCGAAATTCCTGCCAAATCTCAATGGAATCTCAGGTAGTTTGAAATTTCATTATGACTTCTATTTACTTAATATTAGTACCCCATCCCATTCCGACTAAATTTCTATCAATAAAGCCCAGAAATTGGTTTAATAAGATTACGGTCACAGCGAATTAATAATTTAGAAATATATTCTCCCCCCACTTTATGTCCATCGCATTGTTTAAAGCACAGAAAATTTATATGATAGCAAGGGCTTGAAGTGGCGATATGCCTGTTTACGAATAGGACAATTCAAGAACATTTTGAGCTAATCGGATGAAATTTTGTATACCAAATGTGTAGATTCCCTTCAAATTTTGAAAGAAATTTTTTAAGAGGAAGTCTGCCTGCTCGGTTGTTCGAATATAGTTAATGCGATATGAAACAAAGAGAGCTACATGGATAAATTTTTCTACACACGTTTTCACATCTAAAGTACAGATATGAATGAAATTTTAAACTAAATCCATCATGGGATTGACCGTCCTCTCAGCTTCTATTGTTTTTATGCATATAAATAGGATAATTAAAAAGCGTGACAGTTTAGGTTAATGAAATTTGGTTTTCTTGCAGTTTTATCATCTAAAGTGTAGATCTTTATCAAATTCTGTTAAAATTTGTGTTGTACTTCTTCCTGAAGCATGTTGATGTGACGGCCCAAAAAACGCAGTGATCTAAATACATGAATTTTGGTGTGATATATTTTCCCTATAATTGTAATTGTATCTCAAATTTTGGCTTCATTTAGTATATATATATATGTAGTAATATATATATATGTAGGAATCAGGAATCACAACTATTTTAGAATCACGCATCTTTAATTACATTTAGGTCGGTCAATTACATCAATATAAAGGAAATGAACATTAAACAGAATTCGTCGAATACGTCGAAGGATTAATTCCCATGTTAATATCACAGTCATTGCATGGCAGTATTCGTCGTTTCGTCAGCTGCATTCATCGTCTCACAGCTCTCGTCCAGACCTACGTCGTATCTTTCGTTCAGAGACGGATCTGATCTGTACTCCGTCTAACAAGCATCGACACCTGTTGGCCAGCAGATGGCGCTTGTCATGAGGCGTTCGTCACTACATTTGGCGATCCTGACGTCTGTTTCGTCCTCGAAAGTTAAATCAAAGTAGAAAAATCTGAAAGAAAAAAAAAAAAAGAAAACAGTATCTGGATAAACCAATAAGCATTTTTTTTTCTTAGTCTGAAGACCATGCTTTTATGCTGTGGAAGTTGTATTTGGTCCGTCATGACATCCAACTTTTTCCACGTCATAGCGATCCTTAGGTTTAACCTTAACAATCCGATACGGTCCATGAAACTTTGGTCTTAGTTTGAGTCCAGTTCCAAACTGCGTCCGTTGTATGGCCACTAATTCACCAAGTTTGTAGATGCGCGCCACTTTTCTTCGTTTGTTGAAACTTTTGCGATTCTCTTCTTGCATCTTCAAAATGTTTTCCCTTGCTTCTTCTCTCATATTATTTCGATCTTCCATCATTGCTTTTGTGTATTCTTCTTCCAATATTTCCTTTAAATGTAAATTATTTGTATCTTTTAATTTTACTCCAGTTAAAAGCTCAAACGGGGTAAACTTTGTATTCCTCGAAACAGTACTACTGATTATTTTCTTCACTGATGCAATATGTTTATACCATTTGGTAGAGTCTGTTATCGAGAGTTTTGATAAAATGGGTATTAAAATTTTATGCATTATTTTAATTTGCCCATTTCCGTGAGGAATTCCAGTTCTAATTTTGAAATGCTCAATATTTTCATCCTGACAGTATGTTTCAAATTCTTTTGAGGTAAAAGCTGAACCTTTGTCTGTTATTATTCTCGTCGGATTTCCAAAAGTAGATTGTTGAAGCTTAAGATTAGTTATTGCATCCTGAGTAGATGTTGATTTAACCGGATACAACCAGACAAATTTTGTAAAAGCGTCGACTATTGAAAAAATATGCTGATAGTTCTTATTTGTAGAAGGCATAGGGCCAATGAAATCGATGTGATATGTACTTAAAGGCACATTTTCTTTTGGGATGGGATTAAGGAAACCTTCACCTTTCCGACGTTTCTTATTACAAAGAATACACACCACGCAATTGGCAACCACACTTTCTATTTTCGATCTCAACTTTGTTATATAAAATTCTTGCTTTAAAATTTCTTCCGTCTTAGCCACAGCGTAATGTCCTTTATTGTGAATTTCTCGAATAATTTCTCTTTGTAATGCTTCTGGGACTATGAGCAATTCTCTACCATTACCGTATTAGTATAAAACTCCATTTCTCACAATGTGTTCACCGTCTTCTTGCTTATCTATCAAAGCTTTTAATTTCTTAAGGAATTCGTCCTGATTTTGAGCATTGGCTATTTTAGTGATCACTTCACTATATGAATGAGTAACAAGTACTGCGTTTCGAATAAGAGAATCTACGTGTGTCATTTGTTTTCCTGATCTGTGAACAATTTGGTAATCAAATTCCTCTAACTGTAAAGCCCATCTTGCAACTTTTGGTGTAAGATCTCTTTTACTTATAGTTTGTTGAAAAGCGGAACAATCAGTCACAATTTTAAACTTAGAACCCAGTAAATAATGTCTAAATTTTAGCCAAAACTTCTAACTCATAGCTGCTATATTTTTCTTGTTGTGGAGATGTTTTTCGACTAAAATAATGAATAGGATAAAACTTATTGTCGGTTCCCTGTTGCAGCAGCACTGCTCCGAATCCCTGACTGCTAGCATCTGTATGGAGTTCTAAAACTGATCCCTGTTGATAGAGATGCAAAATTGGCTCCTGAGTTAAAATATCTTTAAGTTTTTGAAAAGCTTCCTTTTGTTCAGATTTAAACTTAAATGCAATGTCTTTTCTTAGTAGATCACTAAGCGGTTTTGTGATTTTTAAATAGTGGGGTATAAATTTCCTGAAATAACTAGTAAGGAAATATGGAGTAAGGCCAAAAGTGCTTTGTACTTGTTTAACAGTTTGTTGTTGCGGAAATTTTTGTACATCTACCGTTTTAGATATAGAGGGCTGTATAGTTCCGTTTTGGATTTTATAGCCTAAAAATTCTATTTGTGGTTTTAAAAACTGACACATCTTAAAATTAAACTCCAAACCGTACTCTGATACAACCTGTAGAACACGTTGTAATTTTTCTAGCCCTTCTTCCTCGGTTTTGGATGGTATAATAATGTCGTCTATATAAATCAGTACAGTTCCGTCTAGCATTAAATTCCTGAATATCACATTAATGTAACGCTGAAATACACTCTGACTATTGGAAAGTCCAAATGGTACTTTAAGAAATTCCCACTGGCCATGATGTGTTACAAATGACGTAAATTGTGTGCTATCTTTCTCTACGTCTACATGAAAAAATCCTTTTTTCAAGTCCAAAGTAGTAAATATTTTTGATTACTCAAGTTTGTCAAGCAAATCTTCTATGAGGGGTAAAGGGTACCGATCTTTAATCATCTTTTTATTTAACTTACGAAAATCAATGCATAACCTATAACTATCATCCTTCTTTTTGCACGAAACAACAGGGTAAGAATAATCTGAACAGCTGGGTTTTATTATCCTTTCCTATATCCATTTGTCAATCTGAGTTTCAATGATTTTTATTTTCTTTAAAAGGCAGCCTTCGAGGGTTATGACTAATCGGAATATCATCGCTCAATATTATTTTCATTTGCAACTCCGTACTTTTTGTTTTGTTTGACGAATACTTATTTAAAAGACGATTTATTTCCTGTCTCAATGTTTTTTTTACATGACCCATGTCGATTTCATCATAGTTTATCGAATCCGCTAAATGAATGAAGTATGGGAGAGGATGTGTATTTATTTTATTGCAAGTCTCAGCAAAAATAGGTGCCTGTCTGTCTCTTTTCAGCTCCGAGGAACGTAGTGATATGACCTTGACCTCGTTTCTCACCAGCCCGGTGTAATTTATTTGGGCTTTTTTCCCAGGAATGATAATTTGGTTTTCTCGGAATGAAAAGCTTAGATTATTTAAGACGTCCATGCCGATGATTATTTCGCTCGGCATTATTTCTAACACATACACATTAGTTGATATTACATATTCATCAATTAATATATCACAATAAAAAAAAACCTAGAGGAGTAATGCTATCTCCACTTATACCAGCTAATTTCACATTACCAGCCGTTAAATTAGGTTTACCAATTTTCAAATAAAAATCATAATTAATCATAGTAATATCACTTCCAGTATCAATTAATGCATCACAATTTACACCATTTATTTCAACATTTTTACTAATTTTATTTACAGTTTTTGGAGAATTACGAATATACACTTTATTAGAGAGAGACACTTTAAAAATCTCTTTGCGGGCAGATACTGGCTTTGTGGTCAAAGCTACCACATTGGAAACATTTCAATCCTTTGTTTTTAAACTTGCAATTAATTGATTTATGGCCAGCCTCATTGCAATTAAAACATTTATTATTATTCTTCTTACAATAATTATCATCAACATAATTCTTTTGAGCACGAAGGAACGGCAATGGTGAATTTTTAGCTTCTTTCGTGATATCAAATTTGCTTCTGTTTTCGGAAACACGCAAATTTCTGTTTGTTTCCTTTTTAAGGTGATTTCGTGCAGCTTCATATTCGTCCTGTTTATTAACCAAATCTTCTATATACTTTCTTTATTTTGGGAAAATCGTCGAGAAAATGATCACGTACGTCATTTGGTATTTTACTCTTTAACTAGTCAACGACCATTAGCTGCTTTAAATCTTCAAAATCGGTTATTTCTAAACAATTTATCCATTTCTCAAAAAAGTTGTTCAGTTCAAAACCAAAATCCCGCCATGAAGAAGAAGAATCTCGCTTGTGAGTAAAGAACTTCGGCCTGAGTTGTTCGGAAGTTAATTTAAATATTTTAAGCAACAGTTTTTTTATGTAATCATAGTCATTAGCTGATTGATCAGGTTCACGAGCAATTAAATTGACTATATCCAATGGCAGTAACCCGAGTAAATAAGAAATCCAGTTTTCTTTTACAATGTTAGCCCTACTTATTTGTTTCTCAAATAACGAAAGGTAAACACTTATGTCTCCGCTATTATCATAATTCTCTAGCAATTTTAATATATCAGTCTTAGGCATATCTGATACAGTTAAAGTATTTTCTCTACTTTTTAACTCAAGTTCTAACTTTTTCAAAGTATATTCACGCTCATTCTTTTCGGCTTCGGCTTTTTCAGCATCTAACTTTTCGCTCTCCTGAGTGGTAGTTAAAAGTAAGTTTTTTACGAACTCTTCGTCATAGTCTTTTCAACTATGTTATCATTGTAACTAACTGTCGCACTTTGGCATTCTGTGGTACCGTTATTCTAATTCGTCTACTAAAGTTAGTAAATCGCTCTTTTGTGCTCGTGTATGCCATACTTGAGAATAAATCAAAATTGTACTCACAATTTCTTCAACGTCGATCCACACTACGTCAGTCCACAAGGAATTGGTATCCAAAAGGTTTATTGTAGCACTTCAAATTGCTCTACATCATATTTCACTCCTGTTTGGCTCTTCTTTCGTCTATGTACCGGTTTTCATTAAAATCCGGGCCGAACCCCCATATTTGTAGGACTCAGGAATCACTACTATTTAGAATCACGCACATTTAATTATATTTAGGACGGACAATTACATCAATATAAAGGAAATGAACATTAAACAGATTTCGTCGAATACGTCGCAGGATTAATTCACATGTTAATATCGCAGTCATTGCATGGCAATATTCGTCGTTTCCTCAGCTGCATTCATCGTCTCACAGCTCTTGTCCAAACCTACGGCGCGTCTTTCGTTCAGAGACGGGTCTGATCTGTACTCCATCTAACAAGCATCAACACCTGTTGGCCAGCAGATGGCGCTGGTCATCAGGCGTTCGTCACTACATATATATAA
>JAPMOR010020167.1:33407-48162 GCA_026543865.1 Argiope aurantia
AGTGGATGAATAAAAAAAATATTTTATTAACGATTGAAAATTTGAACAATATATATATGTGATAACTAATAATAGTAATTGAAAAAGGATCGAAAATATATATCCCCTTTGCTGGTATTTGTGCATTTACCGCCTGATAGCACTTAATCGCCAAAGATAGCAGGCTGTTATGTTCTCTCATAACTACTGTAAACTAATGGCATACAGTTAATAATACAGAAGTACCTTATTGGAGGATATACGAGAAAACTTCAAGGAGACATTTCCGATAGGTGAAACACCGTTTATCTGCAAACACGACAAATGAAAAACACTACAAGCTAGATGGTTGACGGATGTTATGCAATGATAACACAAAATTATAAATATATATAAAATTTTGCGAAAAACCGTGTACATATAGCCCATATCCTGCCCGTTCATGCACATGTTTACAAGGAAACTCACCAAAAAAATTGGTAAACATTTATACATGAAAATGCCATAAATATTTTCCATACCCATTAATGTAAAACAGCAGATCGCTTTCTTCAAGAAGATTTGTTATTAAATGTTGTCCATTGTTTAAATGACATTGCAATTCGAATCCTTGCGTTTCCTGCTTTGTTCTACAGGAGCAAAAGATTTTATCTTAGACGAAAAATTTCCTCATCTATTCGAGGTAATAGACGCAAGGAATTTAAATAAACCAAGAATTGCAATCCTTCCAGTTCAATTCCCACTCCAATTTCCTTAATGATGAAATCGATAATAGTCTTCTTTTTGTGAAAAAAAAGTGCGAATCATTTAATAATCAAATTTAATTTTATGGCCTGCCACTGTTATATATTATTTATTAACTGTAAGTAAATAATAAAGAAACAACCAGCTGTAGTGATCTCCCCAACAGTTTCTCGCTTACTCTCTGATAACCCCCCTAGATGGGCACATCGAAAGGAGCATGAGAAGCTTCCGGTATGGTGGTTGGATCTCGCCACCCTTGAGGGTACACGAAAAGGTGGGGGTCTGGCTTCTCCCATCGATGACGGGATATACTTCCTTAGGAAAGGGTTGTACCGTGACCTGTGATGGCCATTAGGACTCAACCATGGTTTCCGCCAGTGTTGCTGTTGCGGTCATTCTGTATTATTATCCCTGTGCCTTCGACCAGGTCAGGAGCCGCGGTGGCCTAGTGGTAAGGTCATGGCCTCGGAACCAGAGGGTTTCAGGTTCGAGACCCGATTCCACCGAAGAACCGTCGTGTAAGGGGGTCTATTGCACGTTAAATCCGTTCTGACCAAACGTCCTCCCGCTGGTGTGGTGTGAAGAGGGGGGTGCCAGATCAGGTGTCGTCCTCGTCATCTGACCGCGGTTCAAAATTACGAGGTCCGTCCCAAAATAGCCCTAGTGTTGCTTCAAACGGGACGTTAATATAACTAAACTAAACTCCGCCAGGTCAGAGAGGCAGTGATATGACTTACTCTCAAATAAATTTATTATACTAGAGAACAACTTGCATTATATTAGCCTACAACAGTTGCGAAATGTTAATTTTTAACGCGAGTTCCGAATTTTTACTGAATTTATCGACTCATTTGGGACGAGTGTTTTGGCGATTAAAACTTGGCACTCCGTTAACAGTAACCGAAAATCGAATTTATGCAGATGCGTTTTCTCGAACCGATTGAAATCGTTATTGGACGTAAAACTGCACTTGAAGTAAAAAAATACCATACCATAGTTATTGTGTTTTTAAATTTTCACGTTTACATGTTTCTGAAAATGCAAACCGATAGATAATCAACACGATGTTTTATTTGGTTCAAAATTTGAAAGATATCGACACTATAGATGTTACATCTGTGAACTGAATTTCATCTATCTAGCTGTTTTCGTTTTGTAGTTATCGTATTAACTTATATTCGAAAAGGAGGGGGCCGCGGTGGCCTGGTGGTAAGGTCTCGGCTTCGGAACAGGAGGATTTCAGGTTCGTGACCCGATTACACCGAAGAACCGTCGTGTAAGGGGGTCTGTTGCACCTTAAATCCGTCCTGACCAAACGTCCTCCCGCTGGTGCGGTGTGGAGAGGGGGGTGCCAGCTCAGGTGTCGTCCTCGTCATCTGAACGTGGTTCAAAATTACGAGGTCCGTCCCAAAATAGCCCTAGTGTTGCTTCAAAAACGAGACGTTGATATAACCAAACCAAACCAATCGAACAGGAGGACAGATAAACTTCCTCTGAACAGAATTTATTCAAAATTTGATAGAGATTTACAATTTGGTATAAAGATCATGTATCAAAATTTCAACCATGTACCTCAAAGCGTTTTCGAATTATCTTTGTCCTTGACAGACGGATGGACATTTCCAAAATTGTGTTTTTCAAACTCATGGAAGTGTGGAGATTCGTCAAAATCTCGAGTTAGATTTTTTTTTAATGATTACTATATTTTTTTCTGTACTATGTATACCTGAAGGTAATAGTTACCTGTGGATCGTCCTTCAAACTCGATTTTATGTTGCCTGATATGGAACGTGCGAAAACAGCTGCAATTTTAAAGTATGATTCAATTTTTCATACTTCAAATAAGAAATATGAATATTCGGGTTCAATTTCATTTATTTTTCACCACTATTCATTGGTTATTGGCTCGAAGTAAGCTACATGGAATGAATGATAACCAGTTCTTTGAAATATCATTATGTGAGGCGTCCAAGCGTGATTTCATTTTACGTGATTCTAACAACAGATTACGTTGCTACCCTGAATTTCAAATCGTTTTCATTGTTTCAGCAGATGTTTAATCGCTTGATTTTTTCTACCATTGTTGAAAGTTAAAGAAGATGAATTTCGTTTAATACCTGTTGTTTACATGGCGAATAACAAAGGTCAAGTTACAATGCAGCGAAATATAGAAAATAAATGCACCGGACAATTATGTTTCAAGTAGCTTAGCGATTGACATGAAAGTCAATTAAAATGACAATGTTTTAATGTCTTTCAATTTGGTGGATTCATAAAAATCAAATACATCTAAACGATTTGTCTGAAATTAAATATAAGCACTATTTCGATGAACCAGGGGGGTGCCAGCTCAGGTGTCGTCCTCGTCATCTGACCGCGGTTCAAAATTACGAGGTCGGTCCCAAAATAGCCTTAGTGTTGCTTCAAACGGGACGTTAATATAACTAAACCAAAACTAAACCAAATCGATGAACCAGCTGATCGCGTGAGGCGATTGGTGTGTAATATAATCTGTTTCAGGGGATCTCTTTTTCAACCAGAATATCGCCTTTCCTCACTGTTACGCTATTAATACAGAATGCATTTATTCAAAACTTCACAAAGTTATTCTATAAGACGGAAAAGTACGAATTAAATGGAATCCGTCCATTACGCATTACTAAGCATTCAAATTGAAAAGTATTACAACATATAAGCCGAGATGACAATCCTAATTCAGAATTAATGTCCAAAGAAAGCAAGTCTTTTGAAATCTTAATTTTGAAAAGAACGTTAAAATCCACGATTTGACAGAAAGTTGAAATTAATCCAAATGACATTTTTGATCATGACTTTTGTCTTGTCTTGAAGAATACGTGTATTAAATATCATTAAGATCAAGCAGAGTGGTTGGGAAGACAAGACCTAGGGCCGATAGACTAACAGGGGACCACAGGTTGGTTCATTAAAGAGATATTATTAATAATATCTCTAAAGGATAATTTATAAAGGATAGATTTATAAAGATGATTAATAAATAAATTTATAAAGGATAGATTAATAAATAAATTTATAAAGGATAAAAATTCTGTTAATTAGAAATTATGAATATTTAATAATAAAGCATTTAATTTATAAATTGATTCAATTGATCGTATGAATTTATTATTTATATAGTCATCAATTTATTATGACTTTTATACATAGCCATTTTCAAATGGCTAAATGTTTTTCTATTTATTCCGTTTGTTTTACAATATTTGCAAATATCAAGCCCCTCCTTAAATAATATTACACATAAATATGGATACTTCATAGATATAAATCATAATAAAATTCTAAATAATAAGATATACATTATCATAAAGATTAAAGATAAATACGATTAAAAAAATGAAATCTACGATCACCTTTTTAAAACTTTTTTAAACTCAACCTTTTTAAAACGCATCTGCTGTCAAAGAAACATACACTACAATAATGCAATACTGGTAAAAGCAGGTAAAAAAATATATATATATTCTATTAAAACAGGATGAAAATTGCCATTTGTTCTTTATTCATTGCCTACGTGAATTCGAACTTCAATATTTATTGCCTACACAATTTCGAGCTTCAAAACCCACTAACTAAAACAACAACATGTTCTCACATCATTAAAAAAAAAAAAAAAAAAACACACACAATTTAATAAACATGCCATGTTTATTAAATTAGGAGCTTTAGGATGTAATTCTTACTCGGAAGTTTTGAAGCCACGTTAAGCTTATTTCCAAGACTGACAAAATACACTAGACTATAAGTCAGGTAGTGACGCTGCCCCCCCCCTTTAAAAATAATTCAGATAAATGTTGATTATTGTCTCTAATTTTTGAAGCCATGTTAGGCTTAATCCTAGGTCTGACAAAATACAGGAGAGTAAGTCGGGGGGGGGGGGGGTATTGAAATATTTGTGATAAAAATCCAAATGAAACGATTTGTTTAATTATAAGTAAAATGAAGCATGATGAAATGCTCACTTGCTTTTAAGTATAATGAAATGCTCAAAATTAATATTAAATGATGATGACGAAATTATTTTTTAAAATGATTTCTTAATTTAATGCTGAATAAGTTCTCATGAAAACATTCATATTTTTTTTCATTTTAAAAGCATAGTTTATAAAAGATAATAGCTGTATATGTGAGCTGTTCCTTATAAAAACACTGAATATGTTCTAAGGTTACCATAAAGAACAGTACAAATGCCGATGACGGCAGCCAGAAATTACTGGTTATTGCTAAATTTCTCGCCAATTTGGCAGAGGCCGTATATTGGAGCTGAGCCTTAATTAAAATAATTTTTTTTAATAAATTGATCAGTTTATTAAAAGAAGGTTTCATAATGGGCAATGTCTAGAGCCGCAAAATGCCTGAATATGCCACTGATCGATAAAACTGTTGATATGAATGAGACATGCAAAAGAATATTTATCTTTATATATGCATATATTTGATATCAGAAGGAAATTTAAATTTCATTTTAACACAAATTAAAACGAAAAAGAATCCTATCTTCTGACGTCTTATTCATTGCGGAAGATTTTGTACGAGTTGAGGAAAAAGGGAATGGATAGAGGAAATCACACAAAAGGATTTGAATGAAAAGACAATAGCCACACTATTTATGACGCGATTCAGGATTTTGCATGCAAATCCGTGACGCCATCTGGAAGACAATTCGGGAAGCAATTTTAAGGTTTGAATTTTTAACCGTTTATAGAGTAAATTAAAATGAAATAAATTAATAAATTTTATAAAACAAAATAAATAAATTTGATTAATTAAAAAATAAATTTAAATTAAAGTACAGAATTAAAATCAAATAAATTAAATTAAATAATTTTTAAAGATCAGAAGCCGAAAAAAAAAAGAAAAGAAAGAAACTGGCCTATTTTATTTATTTCTGTAGGATTTCTCATTAGCTAAGGAAAAATAACAATGGAAACAAAAAGAATGCAAAGAATGGGCTTTTTATTACATATTTAAGCCGCAAAAGATGTAAGAATATTTAATATATTATGTAATAACGTAAAAAAAAAATCAGCAATATATTTGGAATTTTTTTTATATGTTTATATAATTAGAGTGTATATGATTTTAAAATAAATATTGTTACAAACCTGCAATTCGGCTTCCCAGCATAGTTTCTTCCATCAATAGAAAGAAAGTTTTACAGTCATCTGAATGGGACTAGCGCGTCGGAGGTCCCAGAGCTTGGCGACAAACTTGGCGACCATTTGGCGACTTGGTGACAAATTTGGCGACTTTGGCGCCAAAATAGATAATACCCGAAACTTCGAGAATTTTCCCGATCCGTCCAGTAGGAACCAAGATACGCCTCGAACGTTCCTGATTGGTTGAGAGGCTTCTAGCCCCGCCTCCTGAGACCTATAAAAGGAAGCGACCGCCGCTGTCAAGGAGACGACGAAGCCAGAAGTCAGAGTGGACGGAGTGGTCGAAGAAGAGTAAGCGGAATCGACGGAGAGAAGTCAGTAATCCGAGCCAGAGTCGGAGAAGTAGAAGACGGAGGAGTCGGAAGCGACTGAGGCAAGCTAGTGCTGAACTGAGCTGTGCGCTACTGTCTGCGGTAAATTCTGGTTGTATGCTGCTGTGTATGCTGTTGTATGCTACACGTCTCGGGTGAAGATAATCGTCTTCTGTGCTGTATATAGTTGTCGCTTTGTGCTGTCCTGTGTCTCTTCGTGTAAATAAACGTCGTTATCTCTTTTTCCATTGCCGTCTGATTATTGAGCGTTCTCCACACCATATAACTTCCACTATCCAAACGAACCCTGCTAAAGAAAATTTCGTAACAATATAATTAAAGTACATTTTGAGAAAGATAATTCATACGACATAGAAAAACTAATCTATCAATTTATTAAGTAAAATTTGAAAAAAAAGGCATATATTCATCTACTTTTAACAATTCTTCATATACGAAGCGTGTAAAGAAAATGTATGAAAGTATTTCAGATCGTCCCAAGTCTGAAAAGTACATTTTTACTTTACCATATATGAAGCATACAGCAAGTGTGTAATTGTCAAAAATTCAATATCCGGATTTTGGCGAATTTCCACGTTTTATATCTTCTTGAATCCGTAAAAACATTTTTTTTGGGGGGGGGGTGAAGACATTATGTCTGCCCGTCTCTCTTTTTGTCTGTCTGTTTGTCTGTGAACACAGTAATTAAAAAAATTTAGCTGTTTGAGCTCGATGGATGAAATTTGGTATATGGACTTATGATCAAATTCGTAGATTTCTGACAAATTTCAAATGAAATTCATTCGCAGAAAATTTGCTTGCTCAGCGTTTTGAGTACAAGTGAACTCAATAACTACAAAACACTGAGAGAGAGATACGTTAGGTCAATAGATAAAGTTTGGTTCACAGCTTTGGCATCTAAAGTGCAAATTCTTTTCAAATATTGTACCAAAGCTGTCAAACAACAACTCTCTGCCTGTTGATCATCTGTTTGTCTTTGCTTTCGCGTGCATGTGAACACAATAAAATTTGACATGTTATTTTATAACTGCAATTTGTAGTTCCATGTAAAATTTTAGTGTCACTGGTCCTCAAAACATTTACCAAAATTCGTATTCACACGATGGGTTCAGTGAAAAGATATAAAGATATAAGTGATAGATTTAAAACAAAGAACTGTATTTCGTAAGTATCATTCACCAATGCCATCAAATGTTACAAAAACTACATCATTTTTATGTGGGGAGGGGCGGGGGTAAATTTTATTGGAAAATATGCGAGAAATGGTGACCATTCTCATTTCTTGGAATTATGTCTCTCTATTTCTGAAAACGATAACGCAAAACCACAAGCAGCTATCTGAATGAAATATGGTACGTAAAAAAACTGTTCATGTGAATTTAATTTGGGATCGAATGGATCATTCCTTGTTCTCAATATTCACATATGCGTGCACGCATTCAAAAACTCAAAAACGTAACAAATAAATAGAATTTCATATACGTTCTTGTGGTTCTCGATCCGTATGATATTGTTACGAAATTTTCTTTACCGGGGTTCGTTTGGATAGTGGGAGTGATATGGTGTAAAGAACGCTCAATCAGCAGGCAGAAGTAGAATAAAAACAACGACGTTTATTTACACGAAGACACACAGGACAGCACAAAATCGTCAACTATATACAGCACAGAAGACGATTATCTTCACCCGAGACGTGTAGCATACAACAGCACACACAGCAGCATACAACCAGAATCAACTGCAGACAGTAGCGCACAGCTCAGTTCAGCACTAGCTTGACTCAGTCGCTTCCGATCACTCCGTCTTCTACTTCTCCGACTCTGACTCGGATTACTGACTTCGTCGACTCGACTCCGCTGCTCTCGAACTCGGACTACTCCGTCGTCGTCACTACTGGATTCGTCCTCTCTGTCTGGCAGCTGTAGCCCCTTTTATAGGTCTCAGGAGGCGGGGCTAGAAGCCTCTCAACCAATCACGAACGTTCGAGGCGTATCTCGGTTCCTACTGGACGGATCGGGAAAATTCTCGAAGTTTTGGGTATTATCTATTTTGGCGCCAAAGTAGCCAAATTCGTCGCCAAGTCGCCAAATGGTGGCCAAGTTTGTCGCCAAGCTCTGAGATCTCCGACGCACTAGTCCCATTCAGATGACTGTAAAACTTTCTTTCTATTGATGGAACAAACTATGCTGGGAAGCCGAATTGCAGGTTTGTAACAATATTTTGGATCCAGTATGTGGAAATGAAGACGGCCAAAAAGCAATGCTCAGGTTTTTTCCCTGTTAAACTACGGCATGCGATATTGCATCACTGACAAAAAAATAACAATAGCACAATTTTGTACAATTAATGATGCTCAATCAGAAGTTAAACTAAGGGCAATTTGATTTTGTAATAATTTGGCAAGATAACACAAGATCAGTCTGTGTACCTGACCAAAATTGTCATTATGAATGATATATTTTTTATTTATTTTCAATTTAATTTAATTTATCTTCAATTATGAGATGCTTCCGGTATGGTGGTTGGATCGGGCCATCCTGGAGGATATACAAAAAGGTGGAGGATCTGGCTCCTCGCATCGATGACGGGACGTACTTCCTTCGAGAAAGGTTGTACCGTGGCCGGTGATGGCCCTTAGGACTCAACCACAGTTCCCGCCAGTGTTGCTGTTGCGGCGGTACGGTCACTCAGTTTACTTTATACGTGTGCCTTCGGGCGGGTCGGAGAGTCTGTGATATGACTTTTCTTCAATTTAAAAAAAAATGAAATCATAATATTGAAGTGGCAGTAAGAGCACAGCAACGTGAGTTGGACTTTGCTTCCCAAAGATTACTACTTCGGAAGTTGTTTTATAATAAATAAATATGACTTTACATTGTGCGATAATAGAAATGTTTAGTGAAATTTTTGTCCTTTGATTCAAACCATGTACTCATATTTTAAATAGCACTTACTATGAATTAAGCTAAATTTAATAAAGACTGGATTTAAACGCAATTTTTTATTAGTGAACAAAAAGCAGATTTCTCTTTTTTATTTACATTTCACGTTTCCGGGACCGTGGCACTGACGCCTTTTTTCGACTGATCTAAACCAAAATTTGACATAGAAACACAAGCTTAGTCATATAATCGCATTCTCAGTTTCAAATATGTATGTCATTGTGTTTATGAGTTACTGCGTATGCATGCATGCAAAGGTACAAAATGATAGGCGATCAATCCATCGATGGATTTGATTTCAAATTCGATGTAAATTTTCCCATGAAGAACACATTTCTTGTGAAATAATTTGGTACAAAATGTAATAGAAACCTAACCCAAACCAAACAAAATCTTGTATTCAGACCATATATCAAATTTCATTCGTTTACTTCAAAACATTTTTGTGTTATCGTATTCATAGATAAACTTATAGCGGATATATATCTTCTAACGGATATATATCTAGCGGATATATAAACCAGCAGGATATATATCTTCAAAGCGTTTTCGCATCTTTTCTAAAAATAAGAGTTTTTCTCAATCCCCCCTCCGGTATGGTGGTTGGAGCGGGTTAATATAACAATCCCCCCTTAAAATTGTAAAGATAAGACTATAAATGTCTTGAAAGGTCACTGACGAACAACATCTACGAAATATTGACCTTTTGAATGATTTTGCCACTATAAATGTCTTGAAAGGTCACTGACGAACAACATCTACGAAATATTGACCTTTTGAATGATTTTGCCACTATAAATGTCTTGAAAGGTCACTGACGAACATCTACGAAGTATTGACCTTTTGAATGATTTTGCCATTTCTACTCAATCTATTCTGTGATAATTGGAGAATGTTTTCGATTATTAATTCCTATCACGCGGTTAATAGAATTCGAAAATACAATTTATATTTTAGAGCCGTTTTTTTCCCAAACGCTTACAGGTTTGGGAAAGTGCAAACCCCTTAGCGAATATCAGATTCTGAATTTGCTAAATATCTACTATTAAGATACTGAATCTGTAAATCAAATTTTATCCATCTAGCTCGCTTCATGTTGCAATTAATCATGGCAACCAAACTAATAGACTTCATCTGATTGGATTGTGGAGGACGGCGTTGGCCTGGTGGAAAGACTTCGGAACCGGAGGGCTTCAGGTTCGAGACCCGATTCCACCTAATAACCGTCGTGTAAGAGGGTCAAATAAATCCACTGGGGCCAGACGCCCTCCCACTGGCTTTGCGTGGAAGCTTGGAGAAGGGGAGGGGTTGCCAGCTTAGATGTTGCCCACGTCATCTGACCGCGATTCAAAATGACGAAGTCCGTCCCAAAATAGCCCAAGTGTTGCTTTAAAACGGGACGTTAACATTGTTGCGAAATTTTCTGCCGAGGTTCGTTTGGATAGTGGAAGTATTATGGTGTGTAGAACGCTCAATCAGCAGGCAGAAGTAGAATAAAAACAACAACGTTTATTTACACGAAGAGACACAGGACAGCACAAAAGCGACAACTATATACAGCACAGAAGACGATTATCTTCACCCGAGACGTGTAGCATACAACAGCACACACAGCAGTATACAACCAGAATCTACTGCAGACAGTAGCTCACAGCTCAGTTCAGCATTAGCTTGACTCAGTCGCTTCCGACTACTCCGTCTTCTACTTCTCCGACTCTGACTCGGATTACTGACTTCGCTCCGTCGATTCCGCTTATTCTTCTTCGACCACTCCGTCCACTCTGACTACTGGCTTGACTGCTCTGGCAGCTGGCAATAAAAATGATTTTAAATTTTATTATCATTTCAATCTAATATTTCAAATAAGAATACCAAAATTTATAGATTTTAAAAATGGTATTTAGGCATAGATGTTTTTATTTCACTGGAATTCTTTCCTTATAACTCGTCGAATTTGACCAGCGACCAGGAATATCAATATCAGTTAAATCATTTAAATATAACTTCATGTCCAATGGTTGCGTCAAATTTTCAGCCATTTATCTGAACTTTCCGCATACAGATCAATCCAATGACGTCATAATGCTATTAGAATTCTAAATATGTGTTTCATTTATCTTTTGAATTTCGAGGTGTTGCAGCTTCACATTTTTATTCGTCTTGTTAAAATTACAAAATTCATCTTCTCAGACATTCAATCAGATGAAGTGGTCTCCCTAAAACTTTCTCGCATATTCTGTAATAAACTTATCATGTCAGAGAACGCCTTGTATGACATTGGCATTTAATATTTACGAAATAATTAACCTTTCGCGTGAATTTCGCGTTTTCGTTGAATCGGTCGTGTCTTCCTTGGCGAATTATTTGGCGATTATTCCCTGGCATAAGGTTTAATAGCGTCCGAAAATCGAATCTGCGTTTCAGATGCGTTTTTTCCAATCGATTGAAACAGAAATTTGTTAAAAAATTACAATTGTAGTCACGAAATTCCATACCAAATTTGACATATTTAGATCTTTGTGTTTTTGAGCTATCGCTTTTACGTGTTTCTGAAAGTACAGACCGACAGACAGCCAAACCGTTGTTGGTTTTGGCTCAATCTTTGACTGGCGTCTACATTAGAGATGTTTAATTTGTTATCGAGTTAACTTATAACTAAGCAATCAGACTCAAAACCGCTTTGAGTCAGATAATTGAAATTTTACTTCAAATTTGCAGATTTTTATCACATTTTGAGTAAAATATGTTCAGATGATGTCCATCTGTCCGGCTGTTTGAATATAAGTTAATACAAAGATTACAAAAAGAAGAGAGCTAGATAGATAAAATTCGATATACAAACTTAACATTTATAGTGTATTCAAATTTTTAGCCAAATCGAAGAAAAGATTGATTGTCTGTCGGTCTGTACTATCGGAAACATGCAAACACGATAACTCAAAAACGCGATGAACTTAAATATATCAGATTTGGTGTGTGATTTTGTGACTACATTTGCAGATCAGCGTCAAATGCTGGTGTTAATCTGTGAGAAAAATACATTCAAACACCAATTTGATTTCGTAGACTATTAATTGTATGACGGGGATTAATCGACAAAAAAAATCAACAAGTATCACACGATAGATTCAGTAAAAATAAGAAATTCAAGCTAAAAGTTACTATTTCGTAACTATTGTTCAGCAGTACCATGTAAGACGTTCTCCGGAAGTTTTTGCGGGTGCTGATTCCTTTATTACAGAATATGTGAGATTGTTTTGGGGAAACCATTTCCTCTGCTTCTTATTATTTATTCAATAGTATGAAGGAAAGGCTGAAAAGAGGTATATTGTTGAATTTGATTATTTGAACCGATTTAGAAAGTCATTTGCTAATCGTTATTTATCGGTTGACAAGCCCCCATTCGTTATCAGTAGAACAATAGAATTACTGAATTGATGAAAGGTGAAAGCATAATTTATAAACGCATGTTTTTGAACCCTTTCGAAATATTATCAATAAGTTTCCATCAAATGACAAGCCTCCCATTGTTCTCATTCGATCAATCTTATTTTACTTTTATCCAATGTGTCAATGGTTCATTAGTTATGTCCTTTGGATGCCTTGATTATGAGCTTAAAATATCAAAAATGCTGATGATGCCAATAATTTGTTTACAGTCTCTTTTATCAGTTTTTATGAAAGTTTATTAGCAGTTTTGAAATCTTTATCATTATTTTTGCTTTTTATTCCCCTTTTATCAAGATTTAATCTGTTTGCCACTAAAAATGTTGAAGCGTTTTATTTTTATTTCTTTGTATGCGCAATAGCAGTAACTATCAGCAGGGATTTCCCTGAGGCTTTCTCGTACACTTTTTAATAAATCACAAAGTCACAATTTTTATTTATGAATTTCATAACATTCTGACATCTATATTTATATATGTCTCTATAAACATATTTTAGACTTTTCCGTGGTCGAATAGAAAAAAAATTTTGAAAATCTGAACTTCATTTTATTTCATTTTGGAAGGCATAATTTGTACAAGGAGGAAACGATAATAAATGTTGCGTCAGTCTAAATCACAATCAAGAGCGAAGGAGACAGAAATTTTTCCCTTCTGTGATTTTAATATAAGATTTTTATAGGGATTTCTTTTACACGTGCCCATTTAGGCAAGGAAATCTTAGGTATCTTTAAAAGAATGTTGTAAGCATTAGGGATTTTTATTCTTTCTCTCGGAATGTGAGAAAATGCTAAAGTCATGAATTATGTAAAGCGCATGATAAAAGTAATTAAGTAAAATGTGGGAATTTCCTCAGGAAATAATTAGGAAATTGATTAGGAATTCGTATATATGAATCCTACATATTATTCCATCACACGGAGTGTGAGAAAATGCCAAGACCGTCAATCTTCTAGAGCGCGTCTAGAATTAATTAAATAAAAAGTTGGAATTGAATCAGGAAATAAGAGGCCATTTTTGAATGAAATTAACATAGGCTAAATTAAAATAAAAATTTTGAAATTTATTAAGACTTAAATTACACACACACACACACACACATATATATATGTAACATATTTTGGTTTAAGTAGAATGCAGGTTCGAAGCAATGAAGATACTTTGTTGTTTTAATTTCGTTTTATTCTCTCTCGGGAGCCAAATATGATTATTTACATGGCGCAGCGCGGCACATAAACAGAAGGCAAAAAGGGACGAACAAGTGATCACTAGTCTTATACAACATAGAATTTCTGGCCAGGCGCCAATTCAATACACGTGTGACCTTTGACCCCTTTTCAAGGGTAACCGAAGATATCCCTTTCTCTTTATACGTAGTACTAATGGCGCATTATTTTTACAGAGTTTTCGGTTTAGAATTAATTAAACCGAAAGTGGAATTGGATCACGAAATAAGAGAATGTTTTAGAATGAAGTTACGATGGGCTAAATTAAGATAAAATCTTGGAAATTAATTTGGATTAAATTAAGAGTTTAAAATATCATTACATATATATGTAGTGACTAACGCCTGAAGACGAGCGCCATCTGTTGGCCAACAGGTGTTGATGCTTGTTAGACGGAGTACAGACGAGACGGGTCTGAATGAAAGTCAGGACGTGTGAGACGAGACGGGTCTCTGAACGAAAGACGTGACGGAACATGTGAATCCTGCGACGTATTCGACGAAATCTATTTAATGTTCATTTCTTTTGTTAATGTAATTGTCCGTCCTAAATGCAATTAAATGTGCGTGATTCTAAATAGTAGTGATTCCTGAGTCCTACAAATATGGGGGTTCGACCCGGATTTTAATGAAGACCGGTACATAGACGAAAGAAGAGCTAAACAGGAGTGAAATTTGATGTTCTACAATAAACCTCTTGGATACCAACTCCTTATGGACCCACGCAGTGTGGATCGACGTTGAAGAAATTGTGAGTACAATTTTAATTTATTCTCAAGTATGGCATTTCTTACACGAGCACGAAAGAGCGACTTACTAATTTTAGTAGACGAATTAGAAATAACGGCACCACAGGATGCCAAAGTGCGACAGTTAGTTACAATGATAACAG
>JAPMOR010020177.1:4449-25488 GCA_026543865.1 Argiope aurantia
TATTCTAATATTTTTAAATTAATTATTTACCAAAATATAATTTTTAATACAGGTTTTTCTGAAATCATAGCAAAATTTTCTTTGAATTAATTATAGCGCAAGTGGTGACTAAATTTACAGTTAAGGTAATTGTTCACAAATATCTTAGGACTAAAAAAATGACACATAGAATATTTTTATGATTCCTGGAAAGATGGCAGTTCCATTATTATTGCATGTTTTAAAGGAGAAATTTCCTAAATAAAGTCGGATGTATGGTTTCTACACTAAACGTATATTTTAAGAACATGAAATGTATGTACACATTATGTTGTTTCAACGGGCGTTTGTTTTTCACTGTAACCGAAAAAAATAAATAAACGAAAATTTTTTTTCGGTTATGGGATTTTTATAAGATATAATTATTGAATCTTAAGATACAATAGATATATTTATTGATGGCATTCTTTATGGTGGATGATAGCAACATATCCTAAGAATGGTAGTATTAAAAAAATGGATTATGATATCGTGTGGATTCTGTATATTACTCTGCTGAGAATTTTCTTTCCTAATTTCTGATTTGATGCAGTATTGGCAATTTTATCATTATCCAATTCTCAATATATCTTTTTCTGTATAGAAAAGAAATAGGAAACTTTTTATTTAATTTTTAATTTTTTTTTAAATTTTTGTGCAAAACTTTTCTTGAAATGAATGCTGTAACCAAATAAAGCTAACCATCCTTTAGAATGACAGAAAAATGGACCGTTATTGATTTAATACTTTGCAAAATACCAAGACGGTTTATTTTTACACTGAATCTCAATTCATAACTCAAATAAACTAAGGATTATCTCAAAATTTCTAACATCTAACCATTAAAAACATTCATCTCAAAGATGATACTAAAATCTAATCAAATTAATCACACATACCAAAGGCTGGTTTTTGTCTTAATGGCGCTCAAGCACTCAAAAGCACTTAAAGGTCATTATGATAAAATAGTTTGATATATTAATATTTCTATTAGTGGTGAATTCGAATCTTCTCTGATCCGTTTGCTTAATGTTCAAATGAGATCTAAGTAATGGGATCTATAGGAGAATGCTATCGAATTATCGTCGGATAATGCAATCTCTAACTAATCCAGACACTTCATTCAAATCCTCATCAATTGAAATGACTGATGCTCTAACTCCTTGATGACTCTGAAATTCAGTCAGTAGAAATAGGGCGTTTTTAATTTATACGTTAAATTATTTATAATAGACTTCTGGTAGAAGATTTCCTTACGAATAAAATTATTGTAGTACCAATGTATTTGATTTAATAATATTTTGCACTGTAATTTCAAACAACATTTAAAGTATGAAATTATGTTAACACTGTTGATTAATGATTATGCGATTTTTTTTAATTATTTGCATAGGCCACGGTGGCCAGGTGTAGACTTCGGAACCGCAGGGAACCAGATTAGAGACCCGATTTCACCGATGAACCGACATGTAAGCGGATATAGTATATGTTAAAACCGTCGGACCTAAGAGTCCTCCCGTTGGTGTGGTTCGGAAGTTTAGAGAGGAGGTGTCAAATCAGGTGTTGTCCTTGCCATCCGATCAGGTTAAAAATTATAAAACCTGTCCCAAAAAAACCCTTAGTGTTGCCTTAAAAGGGGACGTTAGTATAACTTAACTTTAATTATTTGCAATTATTCTAAGATTTTGGATTAATAAAGTAATTTTTGTATCTTTTTTCTTTAATATTCGCAATAATTCTTTAATTATTTTAAAATTGTCATCACTGAAAATAGAACTTTTAAAATTGCTATGATTATAAAAGTTGTTTTGCGATTTTAGCTTTTCAAATATCACAGAAAATTGGCAGCACAATCATATTTATGAAAGTAATTTAAATGAAAACTTGAAAAATTGTTCCAAGTTGCCTAATTTATGCATATGCTCTAAATTTGATAGATATAAATCTGAAGGTCCATCTTCCATAATATAAGGCCCCGATTTATCGTACATGCACACATGGAAATGCGCAATGGAACAGTAAGTATAATCAAATATTATAATGGTAATGGCGGAAAAGATAAAGGATTAATACTTTGTAATTAAGCGCATTAATTAAATTATTATAACTTGCAATACAATCACTACTTACAGTGCGAGGACCGCAATTAAATAAGTAATGATTGAGAGGTACAAAGTATTAAAATAAAATAATAAAAAGTACCCGCCTTCATGTGGAAAGCGAAAATCATGTCCCAAAGCCCAATTGAATGTCCCACTACTTTTAAATAGGATCGAACATTATAAGTGCGTTCTGCTTGATCTTCAACATTCAGACATGTGTCCATCTTTGACTAACTGAAGATAATAAGGAAGCGTAATCGATAAATTATGATGATCAAAGAATTGGCAGAGGAGAACAGCAACAGTACTGGATGTTTTAATTCCACTTTAAAGGAAGATCTGGATATCAGAAAGATTTCAGGGAGAGAGGTAACAAAGTACACTAATGATCTAGATAAAGTAATTCCAATTGAAAATCGCGGAGACAGGCTGTGGACTGTCCACTGTCCATGACGATCTCCGACTCTTCAATAGTATAATCATAGGCTATCGATCCGGTTTCTGTGGGTAAACCAGGTTATAGTCAAGACAACAGGTACATTGGCATCCTTGGAGTCGAAAAAAGGTAAGTAAAGAGAAAGCAAGTAAATTGACCATCTTGAAACAATTATTATGTCCTTCTTTTTACAGTTCTTTACTTTTCAATCAACAATTATTCTTGTCATAACTATAAAGGTATACAATCATAAAACTGAAATTCTACATGGTAATGAATGAGGACTGGTCATTGTTTTTGGAGAAAAATGATATACATTTTATTTAATTATACTTTAAAATCTTTAAATTTATTTTTAATACAAACATCTACTCAATCGCAGAAACAAAGAAATATTCTGTTGATGCATATAACATAACCGTAGAGAAAGTTTCCGAATATAATATTTGAATATAAATGCGGGAATGTCTAAATTCGGAAACACATTTATAGTTTGAAATTTCAAAACTATTTTATCTTTCACATCAATAATTTATATACCTAAACGCATTAATTTTATCATTTTAACATCCTCCTGTATTCCCACAGGGAAGAAAGGAGAGCTCTGCCGGATTTCACCTCCGAACCTTTCGAAGACGATGCTCACAATGAGAAGAATCCGTGTTCTTCGCAACTCATTAAAGTTGCGCATCCTATCTGGGTCATCGGATCTTGGGAACACACGGTGATTAGGACCCGAGAGAGAGAAAGAGGGTTTTAATTCCGAATTAGAATTGTTAATGAAACCGAGCTCCTGCTGTCGTTGTTTATTAGAAGAACACAGGGGACAACCATATCTAGTGCACGCTTGCTTTCAAATTGCTTAATGCTGCACTTTTTTATTTTATAAGTTTCTAAGAAAACAGAACTTCTGATAGCTTAAATTATTTATTTCCAAATTTAAGTTAACTTTGCCTGTCAAATTGGCACTAAAACCAGAGGGGTAGATATTGTATAAAAGTGTCAGTTTTATGTTAATTAATCCTTATAAGATTCATTCTTTTGATAGCGTTCCTCATTTTTCTTTCTATGCCAAATAGCTAAAATGTTTTATATTTCTAAATATATATTAATACGTGTTCTAATTTGCATATTTATTCATTATCAGAATAGTTTCTTTCTCTTGAAAAATAAATGCTCTGAAATTTAAAATATCGTATAATATAGTATGAATGTGGTTTATACGTTTCCCTCTTGTAGCAGAAAATATGTAATCTTTGTATTCCAAAATCATTTGTTGTATCTGTTTTGGACATCTTAACAATGATTTTATAATTTCCAATCGAATCATTAGGTTACTGAATCGACGAGAATTTTGATAAGAAAATAAAATTTGCTATACCTTAGAGACATTAAAAAAGCTATCGGAGAAATACTTTTATTTTTTTTTATTACACATGTAAGATACTCTTTCATTTTAGTTAAGATCTTATACACTAATTATTGTTTATATTTATTAATTATGTAGTCATCGGGAATCCCGAAAAAATGTGTTTGACACAGTGTAACCAAAAGAAGTTCTGGATCCACTCTAATCCTACACAAGCAAAGAATCAGCCTCTGTTTGTTTAACGTTAATATATTTAGGAAAACATCATTTAAATATGCATCTAATGTAAATTAAATAGTGAATGAAAAATGCCGTTTTAATACAGATATATATATATATATATATATATATATATATATATATTAGTAGAAAAAAATATAACATAGATATATATTTCATAAAAAATATATGGTATGAAAATAAGAGAATAATAAATAAATATACCAGCGAGTCAAATATCAACTGTGCTTGCAGAGAAGGAAAATATCATTCCAATTTTAATATCAGAAAACCAGATATAAAGAAAATTTCATTTGATTGTGGAATCAGAAAAATAAAATATGTAGAAAATTTTTGAAATCAGAAAAATAAAATATGTAGAAAATATTTGAAACCCCGTATGACGAAATCGCCTTTTTGATATTTATTTGATGAAATATTCAGAGAACATTTTTTGCTTTGGAATGATCTTCGAAGTGTGATTTAAATTCAAGATCAGATCTTTCATCATGGAAAAGAAATATGCTAAAATCAAAATAAAAATCTCACAGGAATTTTAAAAATAATTAAACAACAGATTATCATAAAATAAAAGAATATTATTTTTAAACGATGTTTTTTCTTGAGACTAGATAGCGTATTTTGCTCCTTTTAAGGGCATCTCAAAATAAATGTGCATTCATGCAGAGCACGCAGAAAAATTGAGATTGACCAGTAAATTAGTTCCACAGTAGAGATGAAATCTTAGTGCAAATGTATCCGCCCATAAATATTAATTTAACGCGCTAACCGTCATCACGATATCGCTTTCCTTTCCGCTTAATCCATGGTCACCATTTATGTTCTCGAGGTGTCGATTCATCTTACACAAAAGAGGCCCCTCATGAACCCCTATAAAAATATTTTAACAAGAAAAATTTAACTGTATCTATTTATTTAATAATAGAATATATTGTTTGTTTTATATCGTATTTTATAGTCATTCACCGGAAAATTTAGCAGAATAGTTTAAATACAAAAAAGTACGAAAAACTGAATTCTGTCGTTAAATTTCCATAGGGAAAATTTAACATCAGTCAGTAAATTTCTGTATCAGGCACCGATGGCTGGCGTGACATGTAACTCGTTAAATGTAGTCAAGTTTTTTTATGGATATATTTAGGAATATATATTGACAACATGGTGTATGAACAAATTCTCAAATGTAAGAAATGTTTTTAACTATCTCACCGTCTATCGCTCTTGGCGGTAATAGGAATTCTATACTTGTAAAGTGGATTAAAACGGAAAATATTAATCCTTTCCTCCTCTTAAGAGCAATCCACTTTATTTGGAAGTAGTTTTTGCTGCAAAAAGCTCCTTTGTAAACATTTAAAGGAATTTAGATTCGATGAAATGAATGAAATGAAATTTCGATGAAATAACTCAATATCTGATTAAAAATGGATTTTCTTATTTTTTTTATTAATTATCAAACTGCAAGAATGGAAAATCTTTTGCTTTTAGATTTTGTAATTAAACATAATCTACACTAAATAATTGCATTACTTGTCATTTATTTTTAGGCTGGTGGACAGAGTTGATAGATCAACAACTTTTAGATATATAACTATTCAAACTTAAGATAATTATCTCGTGTTTGGATTTAATTTTCTTTCCACAAGAGTTGATCTTTTAAAGTGGATTCATTCTATTACTCAAATCGTAGGAACAACCAATCCTCAATGTAGAAGTATATAAAAGTGAAGATTCAAAACTTCTGAATAAATATTGCATATCTATAACTTAATATAATAAAATGTTTTACTCAAAACCAGAAGAATATCCGAAGTGCTCTTGTGAATTTCAGATTCAATAGAATTAAAAATTCAGTTTAGTTTAGTTATGTTAACATCGCGTTTTAAAGCATCCCTAGGGCTATTTTGGGACGGACCTCGTAATTTTTGAGCCGCGGTCAGATGACACCCCATCTCCAAACATCCACACCACATCAGCAAGATGAAGTCTTTTCCAGACAGATTTAACGTGCACCTGATCCGCTTACACGACGGTTCTTCGTTGTTACCGTGTCTCGAACCTAAAGCTATCTGGTTCCGAAACCGAGACCTTACCATCCGGCCACCGTGGGCCTTAAAAAATCAGATTCGATGGAACGGAAATACTAACCTCTCGATTGATACTTTTATAAGAGAGCGATATGATTCGAAGTACGAAGTTCGAATCAATGACAGAAATAAAACACAAGAGCAAGAATTTAACTCCTCTGATGAACAATCAACTATTTTTTCGCATTTTCAATTCGCTACGACCAGCAACTTTCCTACAGAATTGATCTCCATATATGAGTTAAAACTTCCCTGGTAAAAAACAAAACTTTGGATCTTAGATAAAAACATATATTATGTTAATTATAGCCAGAGTTTTTTCCAGTACTAATTTAGGTTTTTGAATCAATATCTTAACGATGAGGGAAAAGACCTGCGTTGTTATACTCATGTATCCAATATTAAAAACACAGCAGCATCGAAAACTGCATCTTGTGATACAGACAGTACCATAAAAAGTGTTTCATCTAAATACACTTGTCAACTTCATTAGAATCTTCTGCAATTAGTAATTGGATTATTACTTACTGAACTATTTTAAGGTATTTAGGGCAGGAAGGCGTTTGTGTCGCTGCTTCGATTCATTCAATGATACGCCGGTAGTAATTGTGGTATACCAGAATTCCCCTTTCATTCACGAGAGGATCCTAAAGCTCTGAGGAAAAAAAAGGTCACAGTCTTATTTACGATCGAGTGTACTTTATAAATCAAAAATGGGGGATTAGTGAAGGAAAGGATGCGTTAAACATTTCAGCTATTTGTCAAAAAAAATAAAGACTTTTAAAATCATTACAAGTTATAGCTAAAGAGTAATTAGAGACATCTTTAAAAAAGGCCGAAAAAAGATCTGATTAGATACTGTCGATTAAAACTTTTATACATCATCTTTATTTTTCTTTTAATTCTTATCTATTTACAGCAGCATTTCTCAACCTTTTAGTATTCGCAGCCCAGTTTTCAATCATAATTTTCATCTCGCCCCCTCCGCTTACAAAAAAATGATACAACAATAATGTATATTGAGTATTTTGTATTCTGTTTTTAAATTATTTTTAACTAACTGCCAAAAAAAAAAGAGTAAAAGCGAGCCAACGTTGGAGAGAAACCACATCTGGCATTTTGCAAAGCGGGCAGTGAACAGGTGAAGCGAATGAAAGCGGGAAAAATTTTAATATTATATTTGAAATGAAAGATAGGGATGACGGGATAAAGACAGGGAGATAACGTTAAAAGAATCTGAAACTAGAAAAATTCGTTAATGAAAGTTAACCTAGACGGGGTGAACTAAATTTAGAAACTGGGAATACATTTTTTCGAATAATAAAATAAATAAAAAAGAAGCCTGACTAAACAAAAGAGAAAAAAGTAAGTAATGTTTGTGGAAGGTAATCCACACGACCGATGCCGTCTCGAGCATGCGCAGATGTTTTCTCATAGGAAGAAGGAAAATATTCGATAACGCAAGTTTCACTTCCAGCCAGTCTCATTCGAGTCGATCCTTCTATCGCTATCGAATCGATCGTGAATCCATATGTTATGTATGTTTCGTGTTAATTCCAATTCACCATATTAAATATTTATTGCAGCAGATTTATGCAGACTCATGGATAATTTTTTAAGCTGAAGTAAGCGAGCATTAGACGACAGTCAAGCATCAACAAGTACACAAACGAGCGTGGTTCCGAAAATAAAATCAATAAAATATTGTCAAGAATACTTTAATTTTGGGTTTACCAGTACTGAAGTAAGTGAAGAAGAAAGGCCCCTGTGTATCATTTGCTCAAAAATATTGGCCGCAGGCTGCATGAAACCTGAAAAACTTAAATGACATTTGGAAACACTTCATAGTGAGTACGTCAACAAACCCAGAGAATTATTCGAAGTAAAATTAAAATCCTAAAAAGCAAAAATCATTTTTTAAAGAAACTCTGTCTCTGAATAAAAAAGCTTTAATTGCATCTTACAAAGTTTCATATAAAATAGCAAGATGTAAAAAGCCTCACACCATTGGTGAAGAGCTTATTTTGCCAGTAACAATTGAAATTGTAGAAACTATGTTTGGAGATAATTGTTCAAAGCAATTGCAGTCCGTACCTGTTTCAAATGATACTGTTGCTCGTTGAATTGGTGATATAGTTGAAGATGTACAGTGTCAGCTTTTCTCGAAGTTGCGTGACAAATTGTTTTCAATACAGCTTGATGAAGCAACAGATAGTAATAAAGATGCCCATTTCATTGCCTATATTCAATTTTGTGATAATATGTCAGTAGTAGAAAAACGACTTTTCTGCAAACCTATATAACGCAAAACAACAGCCCTCGCATTATTTACTGTTTTAATTGATTTTATGAACGTGACAAATATAGAATGGAAAAAATGCGTCGGAATATGCATCGATGGTGGTCGTTAAATGTCCGGAAGATTCCAAGGTATACAAGCACTTCTAAAACAAAAATCGCCTCAGTGCGTCTGGACACATTGCACAGAGAAGGTTTGGCTTCGAAAGAAATGAGTCCTGGTCTGAATATTGTATTAACTACGGTTGTAACCGTAGTAAATGTTATAAAAATGAGACCCCCTGAAATCGAGAATATTTTCCACACCTTGTGAAGACATGGGTTCAGTACATTCAGCGTTACTATTTTATTGCGAGGCAAGATGGTTATCACGTGGGAAATGTTTTAAATGTGTAAAAATGTGTATATTAAGCGAAGAAATCGCCATTTTCCTAGAAGAAGAAAACAGACTGGAAGCCGCTATGATTTATTTGTGATAAAATTGAGCTACTTGGTTGACATATTCGAGAAATTAAATAATTTAAATATTCAACTCCAAGGAGTTAATACACATATGTTGGATACGAGTGATAAAGTTAATGATTTTTGTAGAAAATTGGAATTGAGCAGAAATTTAAAGCAAAGAAATCTAACAATGTTTGCAAATGTGGATGATTGTACTAAAACTTACATGGCTGAAGAAGAACGTGTAAAAGTTGTTTGTGTAACCATTGAAAATCTTTTAGCCATTGTGGTAAAGAATTTTAAAAAGTGTTTTCTTGATGACGACAAACTGATAGCAAGTTACGAGTGGGTTAGGGATTCATTTCATAAGACTCCCGAAGGACTCTCAATTGATGAGCAAGAAAAATTCATAGACTTCACGACAACTGGCGAAACTAAAAGACAATTTAGTAATAAATCTCTATTTGAATTTTGGGCAGAAGTAGAGGATGGTTTTTCTGCACTAAAAACAAGAAAATTTCGCATTCTATTACCAGTTTCAACATCCTACCTTTGTGAAACTGGATTTTCTGCTGTGGCTTCTTTGAAGACAAAATATGGATCTCGGCAGAATTGAGAGTGGCTATTTCTAATATTTAGCGTTCCCTCGAAAAACTTTGCGCTACAAGACAGGTCCCAGGAAGTCACTAATAATTATTAAATTTGTTTTAATTAAGTATGTTTTGATTAAGTAAGTTTTGATTTAGATTCCTTATGACTCCTTATGACTTGTTTAATAAGTTATTAAATATGTCGAAATGTATTTTGTTTTCTGTGTGTATGTGTGCTTTCCTTTCAGTCAGTTAATCAATTTTTTTTAAATAATATTTTATCTTGGATATTCTCACGCCCCCCTCTAGTGTGCTCGCCCCCCTAGGGGGCGCGCCCCACAGGTTGAGAATTGCTGATTTACAGTAAACAAATCACACATAATGTGAAATCACAACACAATAATCGCAAGAAGTATCGGATTCATCTTCATAATTTTTCAAAAAATCACGAACGCTGTAAAATGAATTAGAAATCAACGCGGAAAAACAAATAAATATGATTCTAAAATCTAAAGGAAACTAATAAAAAAAATTTTGCAAACATTATGGACTAGAACCTGAATTCGACGTAATATTATTACGGAATATCACCCGCTCTTGTATGTAATTCCTTCTAAGTCCTATTGTGTTGTCTTAAGCGTATAGCTTCTTACTTCAAATTTTAATTTTAATATATCCCATTAACGTATCATGCGATCATAAATGTTCAAACTTAGCAGTATTATCCGTCCCTTCATTTCATGTGGGAAGAAGATTAAATCACACACTCCACTTAAGCAGTAATAGGTTTAGAGTGAACTGTTGTCTCCTTATGACTGATTTTGCTTAGATTTCGCTGGACAATGTGATCTGTGTTTCTGAATCCTGTGATAAATGGATGAATGATTCAGGATGGATGAAGATGAATCATCATCATTCATTAATCACGGGATTTAGCTGATTCCCACTCAATCCAAATTATCGAGTTCTCTCGATAGCATGTGCAAAGCGTAAAATGTACACAAACACACCCATACGCAACATATAGAAGCCCCTTTTTTTCTTATGCCTTTCTCTTTTGTCACTATTCCAGGTTTACTTTCTCCTTTTCTCTTTGTTTTTGTTATTGTTGCATATTTTTATAGATATTAATTCGTTTTTGATTGTATGCTTAGTCTTCATCCTTGATTTTTTCCCTTTTTTGATTCTTTATTTCTATTTAATGATTTGAAAAACCGAGGACCCAAAGTAAATGCCAGGCATTTTCATACCTTTTATGCATAACATTTTAAATATTATTTCTTTTCACCAAACACTTACAAGGTTCAAAAATATGTTTATTATTCAAATATCTGAGAACTTTTATTAGAATTTCATTTTATTTTATCTTCATTTCTTGTACATTTTCTTATTTAAATCGCCTTAATAAAATGTTTTCATAAAAGAATATCATCTTCACTAAGAATGCATACGATAAAAAAAAATATTTGTACATAAATGATTTTACATTTATTTTTAGTTTATGACTTAAATTTGCAAATGATGTTTCAGTAAATATTAGATTTATTATTCTGCCTTTATTCCTAAAATCTAATTTCAAAAATTCATGAAAAGAACGAGAAAAGCTTGTGAAAATAACGAGACTTCTGTATTTCGTATAAATAATAAAACAAATTTTAAAAAGTGATATATATTAAAAGTATACATGAAATGCTGCCTTTAAACAAAAGAAATTAAACTTAATAATGAATAAAATTATAAAATAAAAATCTTCCTTTTCAACAGTGTTCAATGGCTTCCCTTCCTGTAATTTACGTTTTAAGAGAAAGAAGAAAACTGCGAAATCGCGAAGCAATTGTTGTCAGAACACCCTGTCGATGGATTATAAACAACGCATCGGCATATCGCCACATGCGTTCCAAACCATTTGTTCCGCAGATTAAAATCTGAGCTATTCATTCCGTCCGAACCACCTGCTGTTTGCTGGAATATTTCCTAAAATGCCACAAAGTTAGCCACTGAGTGTTCCAAACAACACTTTTCAGAGTGACAGTTACATATTGGGCCAATGATGCATTGCTAAATGCTGCCCTTCTAGAATTAATCTATAAATATATGAACATTAAGTTTAAAGGATTGGCATTAGAATTGTTTGAAAGATAATAAATTTTGGTAATGCAAAATTCAAGAAAGATGGGAAGAGTCAGATGGGAGATCTGCGCGAAAAATGTTGATTTTTTTTTTAAATCAGTGATTGAATGGTATGTTTAGTTAGTCATTAGATTTATTATGAAAATATATAATTTCGTTAAATATGACTCATACTTTAATTCACGCAGGATATTGTTTCCTATTACAATTTGAATTCAGTCCATTGAATTATTTTTATTTGGTCAATTAGCCAGACAATTAATATGCCTTCATGTTATAATCTTCAAACATAGTGTTGCATTCTATTCTTCAATTCTTTTAATTTTTATTCTGTGTAGTTTATCATATGCATTTTCATTTCAAGCATTCATCTACGTAAAATTGTTATGTACCAGAACTAATAATTCCAATAAAAGATAATTTTTGAAATTTTTATCGAAAGGTATTAAATAGAAAATGGTTAAAATTAAGCTATCATTGTTCGGATAATTTCATATTGGAAAGAATAGTAATCATAAAAACTTCAAATATCAGTGTTAATTATTAAGACCTTGGGAAAACGAGTGGTCAAAAATGAATAAAAAATGAAAGAGTTCTGGTAAATATTGACGTTTTGTGTCACATAGATATTAATAATCTCCTTTCATTTAATGGAATTTTATTAGATTCATTTTTGACTGTCTATAACAAATTACAGAATCTTTGGCTTTGCTAAAGATATTTGAGCATTTTCATTAATATACATTCAACTCTGATAAAATGGCAAAGATCATATATTGGCGCGTATTTATTAATTCGTTTTCTTTTCTCTCTGATTATTTTTCTGTTCGGTTCAAATTTATCAATTTATTTGAAACTAATCAAAACTTTCATTAACCACGTGTGACTACAAGGCAAGTCGTAGTAGTGTTTGAATTTTTTTATTAATTTTTAACTGATTTTAATTATTTTTTTTTCTTTCTGATACAAGTTTTGCAAACGATTTTGAACTAGAGATTTCGAAATTTAAATACTATTCCGAACTAAATGTCAATGCAATATTAACTCACTTTTTTCAACGTTCAATACAAACTTTGTCTTCGTGTTTAACTAATCGGGAAGTAAGTTTTAAATCGATTATGAAATTTCATACATGCAAGAGTAAAAAGTAGAAAATTAAATAAAAAAGAAATCCAATATACTAAACTTTTAAGATGGACTAAAAATTATAAAATAATTTCTTCTAACGCCACACAGATTTCTAACTTCATGCAGATTGTCCTGAAAATATATGATTGTGAATTTTAAAAATTTATTAATAAAAAAAATCAAGTTGAAAATGTGTATGTAATTATAAATCTAAATGGAGCTAAAAGAAATTGTTTCTGCAAATACGCGAGATTCTTCTGAACCGAAAATAGTATTAAAATTGAAACAATTCATTTCTTCAAGAAATGAATAGATTCATAAAAGTTGCATGCAGTTTAACAGTTTCGATAGATGTATTTGAAGGAATTTCTAGTACGTTGTGAAGTTTTAAAAATTATGCATTTAGTATCTTAAGAATAGGCTTCAACGCCCTTTGATTTTAGAAGCGTATGATTGCATATTAAGAAAATTGTATTTGCATTGTATATTAGAAAAGTTTGAAAAAATCGTATGAAAAGGAATGGAGTCAACTACATTAACTTCTTCAGATTATCCATACGAGCATTGGTTTATCATATTTTCACAGGTATTATCATTTATTATCACTGGTATTATCGTTTACTTATAACAGATGTTTGTCATTTCATATTCCATAGTTATTACCGTTTATTATCAATGTGAGTCTGTTTCAAAATATTTTTTAATAATCAATATTTATCAATATTTATTAAATATATATTTTATGATATTTGCCTAATTATATCTGTATACTATCATTGTGAAAGGTTTTTATCACATTTTCTGAATTATTTCCGTATACTATCACTATGAAAGGTTTTTATCATATTTTGAGCTATTGCCATTTAGTGATTTTGTCTGTTATGTAATATCATTTATTTATTACTGGAAGATGTGCTCCACTTAATGGACTGTTGACGGGTTAACAAAGTCTTAGATCTGCTGATCACAGATTAACTAACAAAAGTTATAGCAGAAAATATCTTTCACACCGGCAGAGTGCATAAGACATAAAAAAACATTATGAGTAATGCGTTTTAGATGTAAATATATAGTGACATTAAAGGTTATAAAAAAGGACTGGATTTTTAATAAAAACTGCAGACCTTAGCTCATTGATTCTTGCTATAATCCATCATAACAAATGTAAATAAAATATAAAGTTTTGCGATATATTTAAATTCCATAAAATAATACGAAGTTTACAATATTGTATAACATAAATAAAATATGAAGTAACGATAGTAATGACAATGAACTAACGATAGTAATGAATATGAACTTATGATATCGTAACCGTACGATACTGCATCTGCTATTGATACATACCAAAGAGGTAGATATATTTTTAATCTCAGCTTGTCTTACAGATTTGGCTGGGATTTTCTATTATAATTAATTTAAAATATTCGTTTGGTAATATAATCTCTCGTCGTAGAAATCCTGAACATGCTACAGATAGGCGTTAACACCACTCTTGAAAGGGAGTATTTATAATAAGATCGAATTAATAGAATTTAAGTAACATGCAAAAATTTAGCAAACGCAAATGAAAATCATAAATGCTTTCAAAAAATAAAAGTAATCGTCAACAGAAACTTCAATTTTAAATAGACGTCTTACGTAAGAATTCATTTCATAAAATTCTTTTTTTTTTTTTTACATTCTTGGAGTTGTTTATCTATTTTGTTACTTCGATTACATTTCGTGTCATTTCTTAATCCTAGATTTCAAACTCATATTATTGCAAATTAAAGTTTTTTTAGAAAAGCAATTTTTAACCAAAGTAATTTTTTCTACAATTCTGTGGACGATGTTCAGAATAGTTCAAATGATCAATAGCATAACGAAGTAAGTAATGTTTGGATTATGAGTTGACATTTTTGCGCATCTCAGTGGCTTAATAATTGAAAATGTCACCTGGGACATGATATTATATTTATACCCCTGCATGACAATTTGATTTAAAAAGTGGTTTTATTAAATTGTTTAATCGCAATACATCCCCTTAAAAGTGCACTTAAGATGTATACATTCCCCTTTCCCATTTCTCAATTCGCTATTGTAAAAAATGAATTCCTACTTTTTGCTGAATTTCAAAATCTTCAAGGTACTTCCTGGTAATATTCAGTCTTATAAAGCAATACCGGACATTTTAAATCTTTATATATCCTGAACATTTGGAATTCATTTGAATTGTAGAATTGAAAGTTTGGTGAATTACTGCAAGATAAATCTAACCTTTGATTAGTTTTGTAAGATCCTTTTCTATACATAAAGTTTCGAATTAATGCATTCACTTTTGGCAGCTTCCTCATCTCGTCTGGAAAATCAATTCTTTTTTTTTTTTTTTTTTGTCTAAGCTACAACCCAATTTGTGATATTCTCAGAAAACCTATGTGCATGCATGGAAATGTAATTTCATGAATTATGCGTACCATTTCTTCTTATTTGTTCTCGATGCATGCAATCTGATTTCTTGTCTGGCTTTAAATTTTATTCCGATTGAATCAAGAAATTAAATATTTATCGTTATTTTTAGACTCCAGAAAAAACCAGTTATTCAAGCTTAATAATTAATGAATTTTCATATATCAGATGTGGAGATATTTTGTTTCATCTTGATATTATCTGATCGCAAAAATTAAATAGTTTCTGGCATTATATTGAAAAGAATTTTCATGCTTGTGTGTCAAAATGGATTAGATGTAACTGTTCAACGTGTTTTCCTCTTTGGAAGGATGTGGTAAATTACTTAAAATCTTGGTAATCTGAAGGGTTCGGTGTGATTTGGTCTGTGGTTTTATGGCGCAGGGACCATTATGTAGGCTATGCTGCGCCAAGCAAATTTTTTTAGTTGAATATTTAGAAAAAAACGTTTCAATTAAAATGATGCAAAAAAAATTATTGGCAAAGCGAAGATAAATTTAAAAAGTCATAATAAAACCCTAATGATAGTTCAAAATAAAAAAAGAATTTCATATGGGCACCTACTGAGCATTATTGGCAAATTGATTTATGTTGTTTTAAAATGAAACAAGCTCTGAAAACTAAAATATGAGCATTTAATAAGGACGTGAATATTGCACCACAATTACAATGTGGATACATAGGTGAATGATTCATTAAAAATTGATTATAAATTGCCTATGTGCCAAAAATTTTGTTGAGAAAAAATTTGAAAGGAATAAATATGTATGTAAACTTTTGTTCATAATTGTAGATGCGTCATTGTGAATAGCACCAGAAGCAAACTGCGGTGATCTCAATTTTATTCAAAAATTCAAAAATTATATAAATCTTTACATTTGTTGAGATATTTGACTTCTGTTCAATAAATTTGAATAGAAGTGTAATTTATTCCTACATAATTAACATTCTTCAGATCTCCGATTAGCAAAAGATTTTGCAAAATATTAACACCAATGGTGTTCTAAATAATATGACTATTCCTGTTAAATGAAGAATGATAAATCTCCAAAATAGTTAGAAATGCATCTGTGTGCATTATATAATGTTGTCATAGAACAAGTAAATAGGTGTGAAATGAGCTTACTACTTCGATTTGAATCAGATGAAAAGACACCTCTGTCAGTAATGAATATTTAATTTGTAAATGATTTCTGTCTCGTTGAAAGAGATCCTTCCATAAAATGCCTGATGCAACTGTTTCCGATTCTACGAAATGCTTTCGTGTGAGTAAATAAATAATGCATTTATTTGACGCTTTAAAAATTAGACTTGAATACGTAAGCATGACAAATTCATGTTGAATTGTTATTTTCACCAAGTTTTTTTGCAGTGTATTAGATCTTATACTGATTTAGAATGAATATAAGCCAGATTTTAGTTATGCTTTTAATTTTGTAATTTTTATGAATAGGTTGTAAATTGCTTCATTTCAAGATAATATAAAATCAAATATAAAATTTCAAATAAATATTTCAAATATAAAATCAATTCTCGTTTAAAACATTGAGTGATTTTTGGATTCAGTTAGCAATCAGCCTGTCTTTTACACATTGACTGATTCCCTAATGTTGGAAATTTAATTTATCAATGCTTTTATTTTATATCTCATTGAACAGAAAGGAAGCTAAAATGTAATCAATCGTCTAATGGTTGATACCTGCCTACAAATATGCTGGAATAGTTTCTGTATCATTCCTGAAGAAACCGATTCATGAATGACACAGAAATGCCCAATTTTTTATCAGCATTCTTTTCCTTATTTGCACATCATTTGTTTTTTTAAAAAATAAAACGAATTGCTATAAATTAACATTTTATTTTTTCATTTTATAATTTCATGGAGAAGATATTATTTATAAATTTTCTAATTAGCTTAACATTAAAGGGAAGTCCGTGGTCATACAGCATCATCAAATGTATTTTTAAAATGATACATACAGTTTCAAAAATGAAAGACTTTTTTCAATAAGGAAATTATTTCTTGTGCAACTGCTTTCGTTTTTGCTGTAGCGTTCGGGATTTCAAAAGTTTTATATGGTTAAAAGAGTAAAAGAATGAAATATTAAACTGAAGGCTTAAAATATTTAAAGCATTTCTTAAATATTAATATGTACCTGAAATAGAAGAAACAGTTTTAAATTTAACCAATTATGGTTATTTATGCAAGAAAAATGATTCCAAGAAGAGCACTGAAAAGTCAACGGATGGATAGACATTATATCATGATACGAGTTTTTTTTATTTTGAAAATCATTCTAAAACTTATGACTATAAAATTGATATTACTTTTTCTCTTATATAACCCCTTTATCTTATTATGCGATACTAAATTTTATTGCAAATATTCTATAAGTCCTATTTCTTCCTCTACTGGTTATAATCACAATGAATGTCTTACTTCTAATCCAATACAATAATTTTCCAATCGCGAATCTTTCTATGTCCAGATACCGCTTCCGTAATAGAGTTTATTTATCTTTGCCTATTTCTTCGACGATGTCTACTATGAAATTACAGGTAGCTCTTTGAATTCGGAAATAATACTTATAAATAATTCGGACCATGTTTATTTTCGAATTTTAAGAAAATAATAAAAAAATTTGAAAAATGCTTCGCTTTCGTTTCAGGGATGAATGCTTTATTCATACATGGTGGAAAAGAATACATGAGAATTTTCTTGCTTTTCTTAAATTGTTTCCTTTTAACAAGTTCTTTCATTTCTTTCTTAAAAACTTTCATTGAGACATGCAGCTTGGCGACATATAACTTTGTAACTTCTCTTAAATTGCATAAATATACAGTTACGATTATTTCTCTGAGTGTTCTATTCAAGAAGCCACAAGTTCGATAACTTACATAGCTTCACTATTCCACGAGAAAACACAAAGCACATATAATAACAAAATCAGAGCAGAAGTATGTATAAAGAGAAGTAATTTCAGACGACAATTCACAATAAAACAGCACAGCTAATAGTGCTCGGCATCACCTAGGTTTTCTTTTCAGCATTGAAAGCAGAGAATCGTTTTCTCATGCGAGTCTTACATCTTTTTAAAGATTTTATTAGAATTCTCCAGAAGTATATCATTTCTTTGGTTCCAAACAGAGCTAAATCCATAAATTTTAGAATTTGCCAGAATATTCAGTTTTATCATCAAAGTTCTTAAAATTGTCCACGGGAGTTAATTTATAAAAGAATATAAATGAATTTAAAGAGTAAAATATATTCTAAACATTGATTATAAATTGAATCTGAATGCTAATAAATAAATACAAATTTTAAAATGTTTTTTAAGTGTTTTACAAAAGGTTTTTTTAATATATTGCCTAAAAAAAACTTAAAATTTAAGAATTTTTAGATTATTCTCCTGAATTTACTTTTTCGAGAATTCCGTCTTTTTTGGCGTTTAGGAGATCTATTTTCATTTTAATAAATAAATAAAACTATGAAAGAAGTTAATATTCTAATTTGTCGTTTTGTGTTTTCCTTTCTGTTAAAATGGTATATCTCTTGGGCCTAATTTCAGGGGATTTTCGGGTCACGAAGGAATCATTATTAGACTTAATTGTCTGAATTTCCTTAACAATAAAAATCCCTTTTTTTGAATCCCTGCCGTCTCAACCAATCAGGAACGTTCGAGGCGTATCTCGGTTCCTACTGGACGGATCGGGAAAATTCTCGAAGTTTCGGGTATTATCTATTTTGGCGCCACAGTCGCCAAATTCGTCGCCAAGCCGCCAAATGATCGCCAAGTTTGTCGCCAAGCTCTGGGACCTCCGACGCGCTAGTCCCATTCAGATGACTGTAAAACTTCCTTTCTATTGATGGAACAACTATGCTGGGAAGCCGAATCGCAGGTTTGAAACAATATAAAGATTTTATAGATGTTGATAAAGGTCATATTATTACAGGTAATTTAAAAATTATTGAATCCAACTCTTTAAAAGATTTAATGGGAAGAGGAACAAAATTTAGATAAGAGAGAAAATAAACCATGACAAAATCTTGATTTCTATTGGTAATGATTTGGATGTTTTTATTGCCAAATTATCTAGAAAATACCATTGGCCTGCGGAAGGTTTCAGAGAATGGAAGGTGTGAATTTTAAAGGAAATAAAAATAAAAATGAATATTGATTTTGACAGATCTAAAGAACGTGGGATTTATTTTAGTAAAACTTTGAAAAACGAAATAAAAAATTTAAAAGAAAAATTTTTTATTACAGTAATAGATAAATCAGCAAATAATTTCTGTTTAATTTGTAAATAATATTATAAAGAACTTTTAATTAATGAATATAACTCTAACGCAACTTATATGTTAAAGAACACCGGGTAAAAGGAATTAGATCAAAGAATGCTAGCATTCGCAAAAAAAACCAAAACTAAGACTTCCTCTCTTAACTATCCTTATTTAATCCCAACAGTTAAATTTCATAAAAATCCATTAAAATTCAGATTCGTGACCTGTAGCACTGGCAGTTATAATTACTATACGGGTAAACATTTCTTTAAATATTTAAAAATTATCCTGGACAAAATAAAAGATGAAGAACACTTTATTATTTCTAGTAACAAAGAAATTCTGTATTTTCTTAAAGATAACAACATTAATAAACTTAATACTTTTGATTTCGAAAATTTATATACTAATCTACCTCATGAAAAATTAATAAAAGTCTGCACTTTGATCTATGACGAATATTTAAATGAAAATATCATTCCTAAAAATAACTGGCTTGAGTTATGTAATTTCAATATTACTGAAAATTACGTTTTTAATGGTATTAATTTTTATAAACAAGTTAAGGGCATTCCAATGGGAACAGCTTTCTCAATTGCTTTCGCTAATATTTTTCTACATTACTATGAGAAAAAAGTAATTAAATATAATTTGATAAACGGGTGGAGATATATTGATGGCCTACTTTTGATTAACTTCGACAATACTAATATTGTAACTAATTGCTATCCAAAAGATTTAATTCTAACAGAAACGAATAAAAATCAACTTGAGGCTACCTTTCTGGATTTAAAAATCGAAATTAATAATGATAAAACAATAGTTGGTATATACGATAAAAGGGATGAATTCAACTTCAAAATAACAAAAATTTGTAACTACCATTCCAATCTAAACTCTAAACTTTTCAAAAATCTTATTTTCTCACAAGTTAACCGGATCAAAAGGGTTTGCGATAATAAAAATTCCTATATTGAAGCATCAAACAACCTCATTAATAATTTAATTAAAAATGAATTTCCTAAAAATTACTGTAATGTCAATTTTTTAATTAAACAAGGTATGGTTTGGGATTAATCCTTTGGCTTAAATAAAAAATAGAACTTTCCTTGCATATTATATCACTCAATAGGTGGCGCTGGGAGCTTACAATTTTTTCCTAAATTACCGTTAGCTTTGTGTTTTTAATAAGCGGGAATCACAATCGATAGCTTAAAATTTCCTTGACTGTTGATGGTATGTTTTTGCCTTTTCGTTTTTTCTTTAGTGTTTGTTATGGTATTTTGGTGTTTATTGTTTTTTTGTTATTGTATTTTTACTTATTAGTGGTTTTTCTTCTAATTTGTTGTTTTGTATTCACGGGTCACGAAGGAATCATTATTAGACGTAATTGTCTGAATTTCCTTAACAGAAAAAATCCCTTTTTTTGAATCCCTGCCTGAGGGTGACCCTTGAAAAAGTTTTCAG
>JAPMOR010020180.1:0-12769 GCA_026543865.1 Argiope aurantia
GAAAAGTCCATAGGTTCATTTATGCTGTACCATAATAAGTATATAATATTTTGCATAAAAAATAACCTAGAAAAATTATTACTATTACGAAGATAGAAATAAAAATTATGTTTAACAGATGCATATATTGCTATTTTCAAATATTGCTATAAAATTTCATATATTGTCATGAATAGAATGCGTTTTATATGAATTTAAATTTGAAGAAATCATGTTTCGAAGTAAAGGCAAAAAGAACTGAAATTTCTATCATAGAAACTCCTGTTAAAGGATGATATTTAAAAAAAATGCTTTGTCTTTTCAAATTTATACAAATTATACATTTAAGTAATCATTGAAATGCTCTCTATTTTATTAGCTAAAATTGAAAAATCAGTTTTTGTAAAGTACTAATTTTCCTGTTCCCTTAAATGCCTTAAAAGGATTTTAACGATTACTTTGTACAGAGAGTACATGATAAATTTCAGCAAATAAATTTATAAAAATTAGATTGATTATGCTATTTTTATTTTTGTTTTCATATCAATCCTATGAAAACATAAAAGCAATATATTTTCATTTTATTTTATGCTGACCTTGTATTGCTACAATATTCGGCTCCAATTGATATTCAAATATTTCTCTTAAATCTTCCATATTCTGAAAATAAATATAATTAGAATTCACAATGTAATTAAAAATATACGATGAACCGGTATCGCTTCATGAAATCGAATTTGTTTTAATGTGCAGTGCTATTGAAGAAATGATAAAACTTGACAATTACGCTTTCGATATTTTAAGTTTTATAGTAAATAAATTATAGTTATAAAATGTTTGACAAAATCAAAATAATTGTATCAAAATATCTTGAGTCGATTCCTATCTTAATCATTTTTTCTCATACAAATGCAAATTGTTGAAATGAATTTTTTTTGTATGCGTTTTTAAAATCTACTTCTGAAAACCACTAGAATTTCATAGCTGAAAAAAATATAAAAATTTCTAAAATCTTAGAAATTTTAATTCGCATTTCTAAATTTCTATTAATTTTGAATATAATTGTAAACATAAAAGGAATAACAATATTGCCTACTTCAAAGCTATTGAGTTGAAGAAAAAACAAACGCTGAATGGTTCTTTGTGGGCGCTTTCAAACGCATATAATGATTGAGTTTTACATAAACGGTCTATTTATTCCTAGAAAAGAATTTAAAAGCGCATATTGTTTCTGAAGCAATTACTATTTTTAAAACTGGCCCATTAACTCAAAGTAAAAACAATTACCGATTTAAGGTATGCAACCACTGATCTGAACAATACTCATGGTTCTAAAATCTGCATATATAGATGAATTTATCTGAATTCTCCCTCTGTTAGAAAAATATCTTTTCTTTCTTCCATCATAAAACCATTTTTAAACCACCATTCTTTTGTAAGGACTCAGGCTTTATAAAAAGCGCAGTAGGAATATCCAATTTAGATCTACAATTTTTTGCGCGTGTTTGTACGCTTTTCAGCAACGAACATAACTTCATGAATGAAGGTAGAAATGGAAAATATGAAGATGAATAAAAAAAGAAATGTTTTATTCTTTTGTTATTTGGTTTTATTTCTGTATAAAGACCCAAGCTCAGATACAGAATCGATTCCATGATTCACATATGTTTGCATTTCCTGTTGCAGTAGAATTTTTCTATATTTCTGGAATGCAATACTATCGGCAGTAGTTCGAATAAAGAATAGAGAAACTCAGAAAAAATTATTATTCTTTTTGCGCTTTAAAAGTTTTCATATTATTTTCCTTTAGTCAAAAACATTCTGAAACTGAGATGAAACTTGGAAAAGTGATTAGAAATATCTATACTTTTCAATGAAGCGATGATTCACTGACTGTACTTTTTGTTTAGTTAAGTATTGAAATTTAACTACTGTTAGAATGGTTAAATCTCTAATTCCGAAATAGCTGAAGTTGTATTTTATTGGCACAAAGGTCAAATAGGACCATGTCGTTGTTGTTACTTATGACACTGGTCATAGACAAGACCATTGACGAAGTCAGCGATTTTAAGCCGAGTTTGTGTAGTAGCTTCAGGGCACAGAAGTCTGACTTCTAACTCATATAAAAATGACGTTCATACACTTGTTTGTACAACCCCTTTTTTCAGGGATGCTCTTTCACACACCTCATAAATAGAGCACAGGTTAAATAATAACCATGCCAAAATCAGGATTCGAACCCGGGACGTCCAGATCTCTGAGAAGATGCGCTATTTCATGGCCATGACGCCGGTGCGCCAGACGTATGATGGGTATATGAACATATGGTAATGTAAAATTAAGGTGAAAAACTTCCAAATTGCAACTATTTTATTTGGAAAATTGATTAAGTATTTAAAAGCAAGACACATGATTGAAACAATTATATATGATGTAAAAAGCCAATTGACTGCATGAAAAGAAAGACATTAGAGTGAGTATTTTCTCCCACTAAATCATAAAACGAAAAAACCTTTGTGATTAAGAAGTGATCCACTTTGGAAGTTAAAAACTTGTGTACAACTGAATATGACGTTTGGCACGCACTACAAAATGGGTGAAGTTTCAACAAAAAGTAAATTATTATGCATAAAATATATAATTCCTAAGCAAACTGAGTGTTTTGAAATGAGATATTTCAGTTAATATTCCTGTATTTGAACTGTGAAAGAAGAAGTAACCATTTTTCATAAAATGCTCATTATTCTTTACAGAAACATCTCTTATGCATATACCTTGAACACTACATTTTCCCTGTAGTCAACACTGCTCAAAATGTTTCTGAGTTTTGCAATATGTAATATACTCTTTGGTAATTTATTACTATTCATTATTTTCTGTCGATGCTCGATTCTAAGAGATGATCCAAACTGATTTGTCCTGGTAAAGAAGTTTATTAATTATTAACACTTGCATGTTTTATTTAGTTATTGAATAATACATTGGCAACTTTTATATGAAGAAAAGCTCATGTTGCGACTCAACAGTTAATCTATATCATTTTAAATATATCGAGATGCAATTTAGTGCTGAATAGTATTTATTAATTTGATATTCTTTAAAGTTATGATATAATAGGTGATCAAATAATGGATTTTTAATAATAAATAATTTGATAATAATCTGATGAAACATAAAGTTAAGGAAGACTGTTTGATTAATGTGAGGTTTATTTAATAGAACACAATGAATAATGGAAAACAATGGTTTGTTACAGTATCTACAAAAAGTAATATTTTCACAGAAATATTATTGCTTTAACAAATATTCTATATTAATAAATATAAACAAGCCAAGCTAACTATATGAATGCAAAACAAGTTCAATTTGAAATGTTCTAATTAATTTGCTAAATAAAAGGCTAAATATTTATATGCTAATATTTCCGTGGATAATTTATTTATTTATGTATACTATCCTAAACTTTCTTATTCTTTTATATATACTCCTTTCGTGAAAAAATTTGTCATTAGATGAACTATTCCTTATGATGATTTAATCAAAATTTATTCATATGTTTAAAAGATTTCTGACTGCTTTATTGAATGCTTAAAGAAAATTTTTAATACTTATTAATTCAAGTAGGATATTTAACTCTCTATAACATATTAATACCCTATAACAAAATATTTTACTATAACATAATAACAGTTTATAAATAATTACTTATAGCATAGAATAATTCCCTATAACGATAATTTACTATAGCATAGAATAAGTCCCTGTAGCATAATAATAATACCCTAAAACATAGAATAACTCACTATAACATAATGATTTCTTATAGCATAGAATATTTCCCTATAACTTAATAATCCCCTGTAATATATTTCCTATAACATAGAATAATTATCTGTAACATTGAATTAATTCCCTATAATATAGGATAATTAACTATAACAAAGAATTAATTCCCTGTAACATAAAATAGTTATTGAACATAACCTAACATTTCTAATTATTTCTGTTTAGATACATTTAAAAGAATGTCAGTGAAACAATGGATTCAACTCTCTTTCCTTCATTTTATTTTTCTTCAAAGAGGTTGAAAGCAAGGGGAAAAAAAGCTTTCATGATCTATCTCCATAAAACATATTTCATCTCAGATAGTTTGATTGTGGGGAAGATATGAAAAATGCTTTCATAATCTATCTTTATAAAAAAAGTGCTCCATCTTAGATATTTCAGACTTAAGAAGCATTTAAATTTCTCCATTTCTATGCAGTCACGCAACTTATCCCAGAGATAAACAGAGTGATGCAAATCTAGATTTTTTTATATGCAGTATTACTCTTTTTTTTAAATCTGAATACCTCATCTTATGCTGAATTCAGCCTACCATTTTTTATGTCTTCTTTAATTGCCTCCTAGGAAGAAGCAAATTCGTTGAACCTATAAAAGTGAGTTAACTACAGTTATTTTCTTTATAAATCTTTGAGATTTTTCGTGGGAAAAATAAAAGTGTTTTGATATTTGTACATTCCATTGGTAATGGTGCGTAGGACAATTTACGTGTTATTTCCAATTGTCTTATAGATTGGAAGATATATTTTAAATTCCGGACAAAAACAGCCCAGAATTTATTTAGTGATTAATTTTGTATTAGTTCCCTCAATTATTTACAAGTTAAAATTATTTCACTAATCATAATCCATCGTGAACATTTTTGTGAAATTGTGCAATGAAATGAAATAAAATTTCTAAAAGAATATAAAATTCCTTATTTACATCTGTCTTGCGCAAACATTTATTATCTACTCAGGAAATCTTAATCTTTGGGAATTTGTTTATGCAATGTGTCATGATGTATTCATTTCAAAACACTAATGAATGCATCAGAACTTCATAAAATCAGAGTGTCTGTCAAGATGAGTTCGAATTCTTGATAAAAGACAAGGCTATCAATGTTATCATTTGAATAACTTCAAATGTTTTGTAATTTATATTAACCTATGAATATTTAGTAGTTTACTATCAGTAATAGTATTAATACTTTATAATTAGTATATTACTTGTTTTCTTTGTTTCTTGTTCAACTTTAGATAATTTTAAATAATTTTTTGACATAAACTATTTCTTTAATAAAGACCCTTTCTTATAACTTTTGTAGCAATATAAATCCACGAATTTAATTATAATCTTAAAATAAAACTTAAATATGCTCCATGTGAAGTAATAACAGTTTGTAGGAATTTTTTGCAATGCTTTTGTAATTGTATTAACATGCAGTTTAAAAGTAATGCAATGATTATATTGATACAAATCTCATAATTTTGATATCAGCCATGCTCATTTGATGATGGCATCTCATATTTAGCAACACAAAAAATATGTCAATTCTGGTCAGATATTGAAAGAGAAATTGTCTTTAGAATTTAACTTCAAAAATAAGTGTGTTGAATTTGATAAAATATAAATATATATTATATATAATTATCAAAATAGAAATATATATAAAATATAAATTTGTTTTAATAAAATTTAAATATACACTGTATGAAGCAATTACAGTTTGTAAGAATCTTTGATAATGTTTGTTTTATGCGCATGCAGTTAAAGAATGATGCGATAATGACTTTGATCTCATAATTCAGATCACAACTATAATCAACTGAGGATGGCTTCTAAAATTTAGCAACACAAAATAATTGCCAATCAGGACGAAAATTAAAAGAAGTGAGATTACATTGGTGTTAAATTTCAAAAATGTGTGTATAGAATTTGATGATTTTTTTTACATATATTGAAATGACAAATTAAATTGAGTACCGTATTTGAATTTTACTGCTCCTCTATAAATGAGTTATGTAAATTTTTAAATTATTATCCATTTAACACATAAACTCAGAACATAATTGCTTACATCTGAATATATTTTTACATGAGAAAAGTTTTTTTTTATTCTTTGTGTATATCTTTTTTCTAGACATTCCATATATATGAATGCAAATAAGTCTTATTGTTTATAAAAAGAAGAAAAATGTGTCTTATTTTAATTTATAAACCACTTTCGAACTCAGATTTAACCTACATCGAGGAAACATTCTCGGTATTGTATACTTTCTTATATATCAGGAAACCGAACTTCAGCTTCATGGAGTCCAGTTCGTATCAAAGACAGCATTGAAGTCACATATCAGTTGCAGGGACTTCATCCTTTGTCTGTTCCATTGATTACGCCATGCAACCGGAAGTATAGAAGCGACTGTCCCAAACCGGAAGGTGAATAAGAGAAGCTTTGGCATCTTGGACAGTGATTGAAATTAAAGTTATTGTCCTGGAAATATTATTGGATCTTCTCAATTGAAACGGATGGTTAATTATTTACTGGTATTTCATTAGAGATCTTGGGGAACCTGAAGAAATTATTGATAGCAATCATATTAAAATGGTATCAATTTAAGAATAACAAATATATCACCAAGGAATTATTAAATCAAAATTAACTCAGATGTTAAATTGAATTTCGAGATTCATTAATAATTATATTGTTATTTGAATAAAACTGAAAGTTTATTTTTATTTTCTCGAAATCAAAGAAGGTTAAAAGTACATTTAATTCATACCAAAGTTGTCAGGTAAGCAATTTTGAAATTCCCTTTTCTTAAATAAGTATATTATGAAAAAAAATAACGTGACAAGGATAAGCAAAATAAATGGAAATCTGCTATTAAATGCATAAAAATAGATTAAAATAAATTATTTTTCACATTCATAGAATTTTCAACTTTGGTTGGACTTGATCTTATTAAACATACATATATTAAACTTTTAACTATCCAAATTCTAAAAAATTAAAATGATTAGTTAACTGTGGTGTTTAGCAATAAATTAAAAATTATTCCATCAGTGGTTATCTTTTGGTACTGGAAAATCTCAAGTACCATATTGACCTCAAACGAAATGTTTGTTTGATATTTTTAATTGTCTTTATTTTTTCCAAAATATGAAGATTGTAAAATTTTAAGTTACAGAAATGTGTCATCGGAACTCAACATTTCTGGATCATAAAATAGTTCAGATATTATTACTCATTGAAAACACTGGTTTTCGGTTTATGTAGTACTAAATACATTCTCAGTCATAACAAAAGCCTACGTGCATTACATGATGTTTTAATTCAGAATTTTCAATTTCATTCTTAAAAACCAGCAATAACGAAAATAAAATATTTGCGGCTAATTATTTTTCTTTTCATATTTTTCAACCAACTAGAGATAAGACGACGAAAATATCTATGTAGTACAAACACATACATTTGCTTCGAAATGTGTAAAAGTAAATTTATTAAAACTAATAATAATGGAGGTGGAGGGGTTTTCAAAAGATATATTTCAGAAATGTTCCAAAGACTTGAACATTCTATACTTCTGAATTAATAAAGCAATCAAGTTATATGTCCAGAAATAAATTAAAATTATGCAATCATTATATTTTTGGTAATAAAATGAAGTAAATATTGCAAAACCAGATATGATACAGATGTAGACTCTCAGTCATAAATTATGAAATACAATTTTTCTGTTTATGAAGTCAATCAAACTTTTCCCAATTTTCAACTTTTAATATGTGACCATTAAAGCATAAGAAAAGCTTGATAAGGGAAATTCTTTTTAAACTTTAACTTAAAATTGTAATTGGTATAAATTAGAAGACGCTAATTGGGGTTATGTTTTTCATATTTATACCACAGTTATTGTTTAATTCAAATACTATTAAAGCAATCTGTCTTAAATCTAATAGTTGTTAAATAGATATTTTTAGGAAATATTTTTCTTAAAATAAAACTGAAAAGAATAATTTTCATTACTATCCAAATCACTGAATTAAAAAGAAACCATAAAATTTAATTAAACAATAAGAAAGACAAAAAAAGTATATTTTAAAACTCTAGTAAAATTTGAGTATGTATCAATTCCTCTTTAGTTATCAAATATGCTTAGATACGTCCTTTCATCATCTTATTATCATTTCATAAACTCTTAAACGTATTGAAAGTTGACATTAATTAATAAATAACATTTTTGAAAATATGGTAGATGATAATCAAGAGTATTTAATAAATATACCCTGATTTAAATTACCTTATTGATAATTTAATAAGTAATTTATAGTGAGGAAATATGATTGATATTTAAAAAAAGTTTTTAATTTTTTAAAATGATCTTAATCTTTGCTCAATTTATAAGGCAAATCTCGAATTGGTGAACTAATTTCATCTCTTCAAACAAGCATATATCTTTGATTTCTTTTTAGATTGTTATCATTATTAAACTCCAGAAAATGGAACTAATCTGGCACTCTTTACTATAAACTTTTGAAGTAAATTTGTTCCTGCTAAATAAAAACACACATCTCTTTTCCATATAATGCTATGAACAAAAGCCACATTTCCATAAAATATGTTAAATAAATTTTTTCAGCTGTAACATATCTTATGCACGGTATGCAATTTTTTATGAAAGTCCCAAATAAAATTGTAAGTTCATTTAAATGCCTTATTATAAATTAAATTATGTTGGCCTCAAAGTAAGCAAGAGTTTGGTGTTTTTCAATTATATCTCCCAAAAATATTATCACAGGAATACGAATTCATAAGTAAAATATTATCATTTTGACTTCTAAATTACACAAATTTAATTTTCATATAATAGTTTTTTTAATCCAATAAATATGTTAATTTATATTTGATACAAAATCAGTAAATAATTTTTTATTGTGATGATGAAATTTAAACTGACTTCATATTTCCATCAAATCATTTGATATTAATTATTGCTTTCTTTTGGTATTAATTGTGAAGAAGAATTTTTATTTCCGGATTTAATTCATTAGTTTTTTTAGCAGTAGTTTATTGAATGCTGATTCCATTAAATTTATTTGAAAAAAATTAATGTAGTCTTATGGAGTAAAAAAAACAAAAAAAACAATGAAAATTTAAATAAATGTATTCCAAACTGATAGTAAAAAAATGCCAATTTTTATACAAAATCAATATTTTTTTTAATATCATTCGTTACTTTTTGCAACATATTATAATTTATGACAATATTATCGAAGAAAAAACATTATCTTCTTTCTGCCATTTTTTATTTGAAAAATACGAAATGAAGAAATAAAATGAAAGTGCGGTATTTTATAGCATAAGTTTTTTGTTTTTTTTTAGCTTTCTGATATATAAATTTTTATAATTATTTTCATATTTCAAAGGTCAGCCTAGGAAAAAAGAAAGCTCTTGGAATTAATTTTGATTTTTTTAAGAAAAAAAAAATGATTTTTAGAAAGAAAATATAAAATTTTGTAAATGGAAATAATATATTTCACAATTCGAAACTAATTTTATTTTATAGATGCAAGTGAATAAAAAAATAGAATATGGTTGAGATTTTTGTGCTTTAAAAAAATTTTTAAATTGCAAAATGCGCTGAACACACTTAAAAGCTTTAAAAGATTTTATACGATGGATTTTCTTAGAATTTATTTCATCTTCTTCGGTATTTCAGAAATGATGATTAAATTAAATATTCTCTATCATAAAATAGAATGTGTACAAGAGCATTTCCTTATAAAAATATGTGCTGTATTCTCTTAAAAAATTATATTTTTTGTAGGCAGGGCATAATCACTTATTTTGGTACTTCGCCAACTAAATCTAACCATTCATTACAGGTTATGGCGAAACATTTACAAAGTTAAACTAGAATTTTATATAAGTAACTAAACCAGAATTTTACTGTTAGTATCCCGACCTACAATTCAATATTTTCACAAATTTTATTCCAAATTACTTTTTAAAGTTTTCTTTCTTAAACAAATTGAAACATAGGAGAGATGATTTATTAATGATAGTAATTTAGATCAGTTCATTTGCATTAGCGATTCATTTTGAAGTTGCATGAAGACTACTTTATAACGTGCTTCGTGGATTTGAAAGGCGCCTAAATGATGAGGAATAAGCTATTTTGCATTTTATCCTGTCATGGAATATATATAACTTCTCATACACACTAAGTTTTATCATTTAACTCCTCCGAAACCAAGCATAATAAAATAGCTGTACGTTAAATAAAAATATTTTAGATGTCTGAATAATCACTTGTTGATGTGAACAGGAAACATAGATCAATATCCATTATTACAGTGCTGGTGTGGAACTACACTCTAAACTTTCTACAGCTTTTCTAGGAATAATTATATTCAGCGTAGCCCAATATTTAACATCGCACTATTTAACTTTTGTGTTAACCGGATTGAAAACTTTCGGTCCGTCATTGTATCTGAATTCTATATCAAGTATTTTCCTTCAAAATAATAAAATATTTGCGAGCTTTTTTTTTATTTAAAAAGGACAATATACGTCATTTTATATGCTATTACGAAACGAAATATCGAGTGACTGCTAAGTGATTCTCATCGCAACAAAAAAAGAGAGAGATTTATTTAGATTCTTAATGGCCCATGTATGGATAGGATATCAGGGCATTGATGTCTCCCACACAAATCTTGGTGATCATTCATCGAATTGGTGACATATTAAATGAAAGTTCTTGAAAACGGAGGAATGAAGAAAAGAAATCTGAATAATTCGTTAATTGAGGGTAGATTTTTCAGAGTATGCACTTGAACGTAAGAAAAATCAACATTATAGAAATAATCCGAAACATAATTAAATCATGAAAATTGTATATCCAATTCATTTAATAACTGCTTTAAATCCCTGTTGTATCGATTATCCTTGTTACACTTGTCTTATTCATTAATACTCACATATTAAAAGTCAATCTTTCCGAAAATTTTAATTAGTTCATTAAAAGAATAATCTCCGTCGTTCGTGAACAAATCTCTCCGATTCCGGTTATCTTCTTAGATTTTAAATTCTTTTTATTTTCCTCGAAGATTATGATATAAACCTAATTAATTTGGAACCATGTAAAATTATTTACTATTGACTTTAGCTTACACAATTGTGTCAGTTTTACAGGAAGTCATTTTATAATTCTATGTCATAACAACAGTTTAAACAAATAAATTTTAAGCTAAAATGTTCCATTTTTCTCTGAGCCGTATAATTTGCTACAACCTCACACTGTGATTGAAGAGCTAATATAAATACTGCCATTTTTTAAAATATGAAATTAAAACCTTCAATAATTCGAAAGAATATGCCATTAATTTTATAATATAATGTGTAACTAGAAGTTGGGACGATAAAAAAAATGTTCTAAATTGTTCTATGATGACTAAGAAACTTGCTAATTGTATTTATTGCTTCATCTTTTCAAATAAAATAGATAGAACAATTTGATTACAGATATATTATTAAAAAATGCAAACTTTAATTTTTGTTAGTAAGATTGTATGACTTTATTAAAAGTTTTTCAGGCTATCTTAATATAAAGGTAAGAGTTATTATGGCTACGTTTGTTTATATGTATGTATGCATACGCCATATTTTCTGAACAACTCAAATGAATTCAGCTAAATAAGATTATGTCAACTCCTGAAACTAAGACAAACTTTCAAATGCTTCAACATTTGAGATAGAAAACATTAACCCTCTATGGCTTATAAAAACGGTTCTAATTTATTTGGCATTTTGTTTAAAAGCATAATTTAAAAGTATTTAATGATTACATTGTTTTTACAAAAGTAGTTCATGTTAAAAGTATTATATATGAATGGATTATAATAGCCAACAATTTCAAGCATATCAACTGGTATTTTCATAAATATGGTTATATAATCTAATTATCAAGGGAATAATTATAAATCTAATTATTGCTTGAAAATATGTAATTTTCAATTAATTTAAATTACATATATAAGAAGAAAATTTTTATTAATTGAAGTTGTTGTACTTTCCAATCTATAAATATAAAAAATAAAACTTATTCGCCTTGCTGGCGAATAAGTTTACTTTGAAATTGATTGTTCGTATAATCTTTGTTTAATGAAAATGAAATAAATAAAGAATCTAATTACTTGAAAAAGAATTGATTATTTTTATTATTGGAAATAGGGAAAATGTGGATTTGGAGCCTTTTATTAGGATAATAGTAAGGAATATTTAAAAATAATTATTGTTGAGAGCTTAGATATTTTTGTGCAGATGAGTGTTTTTTTTTCTGTAGAAGTCCTCATAAAAACACATATTATTATTGAATAGGCAAGAAGATTAAATTTTAGAATTTAAAAAATTAATATAGTTTATTTCTTTATGAGGTACACTTATTACAAATGGCAATAAATTAATAAAGCTGTTTTCATCTAAATTGGAAAAAAATACATTTTTATTTATTATTGGTGATTTTAATTGCAATTTAATTATTTACCAAGACATGGATTTAAAATTTTATAATAACAACAATAATAAATATCTTTAAATAAATTGTATGATCAGCTAACATAAACTTTTATATTTAATATAGTTGTTTCAATATTTTGTACTATGCTCCTTGATGGGATCTAAGGCATCATATTCTGATTTTCTTGGGTTTATTAAGTATAATTTTATTGTGATTACTTAAAATTTTTTTTGTATTGGTTTATGTTTGTTATGTGTTAGTTTTTGTATCTTGTTAGCTGCATACATTATTATTTATATATTGTTTAGAACTTTGAAATTTCTGTATTTTTTTCTGTTCCTTTTTTGTATGTGTTTTAATTTACTTTGTGACTTGTGTTCCTAGTGTGTTTGTGGTTCAATTACTCTGTAAATGAAGTGGATCTCTGCAGTATCCTTACTTCAAAT
>JAPMOR010020193.1:0-15395 GCA_026543865.1 Argiope aurantia
CAAGCAACATACTGCACCAGATTTTCATTTCCAAATGGATTATAAGCAATTTATGGCATTGATACTTGAATCAGTTATACTGCAGACGGCGGTTATGACATAAATAAAGCAGCTTCTACCATCTAGCCGTGATGCGGATTTAAATGTCAATTCCACCCTCTCGGAGAGACTGAATATACAGAAACCTCTGCACCCCCTCCCCCCGAGTTCAATCAAATTTAATGAGTCGAATCGGTTTGAAATCCCTCCCCCCACCCACACACACGCATCCGGCAGTGGGCGACGCTTTGATTTTTACGCTTCGATGTAATATTTAAACTGGGCATCGGGGCTCGTTTAAGGATCCACCCATCAAAAAAGAACGAGAGAAGAAATATTTAAGCCATTTCTGGCGATCAGGTAAGCGAAACCCAATGAGGTTAGACACCAAATCGTGTGGAGGACGCCAATTTCTTGTTAGTCATTCTGTGATAGCGGGTACGTAAGTGCATTTCGTGCTTTGGCAAATGAGGTTAAATTTTGTAGAGTGTTCCGCAGTATTGTGAATATTGCAGCAGTAACTCAGTAAACGAAGCCATTTCTGTTTCGCTTGTGGTGTGTGAAATTATACGTAATAGGCCTTCCAATGTATGATGCATACTTTTAGAATTGTAGATTTCAGATGTATGTATCAGCTCAAAGTTGTCTGCTTCCAAAATTTATTAAATTTGTTAAAATGTAATAGGATAAAACATAGCGTAGTGATTTTATAAATGGAAATTGTAAGTTTTCTTGAAATATAAAGCGCACAGCGAAAACACTGTGAGTCGATTTATTATTAAAACTTGACATTCATTTTAGTAATCTACTGACGGAAAAAATTTAACGTTATGCCGGACGCTTGGTTTATTGGGTTCATTTTGTTTGGCGCCAATAGGAATTTTGTCACCAACAGTTTTTTGAGGTTTCCGGGAGATGATAAATTTTTATTTTCATGAAATAAATGGCTAATTACAATAGTGTGTATTTTCATAAAATACACACTAGTTAATATAAAATAATTAAAAAAGAATCATAAAAGAAATAGAAATTTGGATGACACCAACGTGGTATCCTCGGACAGCATAGCATTAAAAAAGATAGAATTCTGCTATTGCAAATTTCATGTTATCATGTGAGAAGATTATATTTTTAAGTCATTGTTTGTCTTTAACCAGTTTAAACCAGTTTGAAACAATCACGTGGCTATCAGATTACGCATGCGTCAATATTTAGAAAATGATATTTTATTTGTTTGTTTGTTTGTCCCCCCCCCCCTCATCCCAAAGTCGTTCTAGCTCCAAAACTTTTTTGCCAGCTAGAAAAATTTATTTATATAACTTTTGATACCTACCCTACTGTTTCACGTTCACCCCCATTTTCTTCTCTGTGCTTCTTCGGGTAATAGCTTCTTACGACCCTGCCCTTTATTGGCCAGACAAGAGAATCAGGATCATGGCAGACATTCACTCCAAGATGTAACTTTTTGTTGGCGATAAGTCGCCAAATGCGCGTAATTTATCATTTTCTAAGAACCCTAAAAGCGAAAAATGGATGCCTCAAAAGCGATAAATTGTCATTTGGGGGCTTTGATGAGGTCCCAAACTATAACATCATGTTCTAACATGATAATATGTATTGTGATACAAAATGTAGTGAATTTATATCAATGGAATTGAAACCAGCTGATAACAATGAAATACTCAGGGCACTTAAGTTAACCAAAATAGTTTGGTGATAGTAACTACCGAATTTTTTCTTCGAAAATAATTTATATCATTATTATAATTATATGTAGTTATGCAATTGGGAACCACGCATTATTTTTTTAAATTTCGTTATCATATTGAATTCTTCTCCGAATGCAGGTTGCAATACAAAATGAAATCAAAATTGATTAACCTATTCAGTGAGACAGTTTATTATACAAACTTATTCAGTTTGTATAATAAACTATTTACTCAATCTTATAATTCTTTTGCAACTTAACTTTGTTTTCCTTCAAAAGTGTCTTATATTAAGATTTAAATTTGGATGTGATAATACCCAAATCTAGTGAAATAAAAATAAGGTTAATAAAAGTATTTTGCCTCTCATATTAGAATTAATAAATTAAGAATTACTATTTATATAAGAATACATTTTTCATACACTCATTTCTTGTATAAATATTAAGTGTTTGTTTTTTTTAAGTATTTGTCTGCAGGACTCTTAGTCGCTGGGTAAATCCTATACAATTCGAGCCTTCTACATTCGTAGACTTGAATTCATTGTTTATAGACAAAAGAAAATACCAACTTAAAGCTAGAAGACATATAAACAAGAAACGGAATTTTGCATTAATAAACCAAATTTCAAATAAGCAGTTTCTAGTTAATTGATGACTTCAAAAACTGAAGAGGTAAAAGCTTAGAGGCCCTCTTGTATCTTAGTTGCTTGAAAATCTATTTATATAGAAATAGAATGTAATTTATACACCCAGAGAGTTGAGTGAGAGGGTGCTGAAGTGGACGGTGGAGAACAGGATCTCGACGATGTGCGCCATTTCTCCTGTCATGTACTTTATCACATGTCTATATATATATATATATATATATATAATTATATTATATATACGGAGAGAGGGAGAGAGAAAGAGAGAATAGATTCGATGACTAAACGAAAAAAACAACCAGAGTGGTTGCCCCAATGCTCTCTAGTAAAAGTATCATCCCAGAGAACGCTTTGTATGGCACTGGCGTACAATAGTTATGAAATATTTACCTTTGGTATGAATTTAGCATTTTCATTGAATTTATTGTGCGATCCTTGGCGAGTTATTTGGCGATGAATCCCTGGCATGCGGCTAATAATATCCGAAAACCGAATTTTTGTTTTAGAATCGTTTTCCCCAAACGATTGGAAACAAAACTTAAACTAGAGCTGTAATCACATAACATCGCATACCAAATTTGATATATTTAAGACAAGTCTTGTTTCTAGTTTTCGCATTTACCCGCTTCTGAAAATATAGACCGACAGACTGTCAACCGCTTGATAGATTTAGCTCAATATTTGATAGATGTCTACATTATAGATGTCGAATCTATGTACCGAATTTTATTCATCTAACTCTCTTGTTAGTGTAGTTATCGTGTTTTTTTTTATTAACTCATAGCTGAACAGATTTTACTCAAAATTTGTTAGAAATCTAAAAATTTGGTGCAAAACCCATACACCAAATTTCATCCGTCTCGCTCAAGATTTTGAATTATCTTTTTCGCTGGTATCATACCAAAAATGGTGTTTTTTAAACTCAGGGAAAAAAGAAACGTGCAGATTCGTCAAAATCTCCAGTTCCAATTTTTTGACGATTACAATAATTTCTTTATATTTATATGCGATATTATGTTTATTATTTTTATATATGAAAAACTAAAAAGGATGAGCCATTTTAGCATATGTTCACTTAGATAGAAAGTGCAGTAGCATTTTTCTGCACTTCTGAATCCAATGTATAGATTATATAATAATGCAGATTTAAAAAAAAAACATTTTCTGCTGGTTAAATTGCATAACGAAATATTTATTAGCTATTGTACTTTAGTATGAAGTGAATGATAAAGTATTCTTCCAAAAAAATTATATCAAAACACGTTTTAATTTAAAAAATACTAAAGCAAAGATATCATTCAAATAATACTTCACATAAAAGTTTAAAAACAATATAGAATGCAAATCACGAAAAATATTCTTACTCGAATATGACAATACGGTTTTCAATTACCGTCATAACTTTCTTACGTGATCAAATTGGCATATTAGGATTTCACAAAAGGGCAGCTCCATAAATCCTCCTCGTCGAATCCTTTTCATTCAAACCAGTTCCAAATCACTCCTTACAGTATTTTTAACGCACTCGGCATCGCAGAATCACCGATACAACGGCATAAATCACTGGAAGGAATTCACTCCTGCCGTAAAAACTCGGGACCCACGCACAAACGTGTCAAATGTATTCTTTCCGAAAAAGATGCCATTTGTAAGATAAAAGAACGGAGAAAACTTTCCCAAAAAACAACAGCAGAAGCACGGGGACGGAATATTTATTCGCATTCTAACCCATAAAAACCACATTTTGTAAGTGGCACGCGGCAACGCTTCAGCATCGGAAACCCCTTTCTCATGCTGCCAATAATCTCCACAAATACTGTAAAATAGAAAAAAGAAACGGAGAAAGTGCGGCTTTGCTCGCGTCTGTGCATTATTACGGACACCATTCAAATTGCGTCCATTATTCTTTACATCGTCCCAAAGAGTGTAAGTATTATTATGCTTTCTTAAGTGTCTCGCCATCGGTGGGTGGGAATCCCTGCCTAGAACCGAGACCGAAGCTGTCCGCCATTTTGAACCACCGTCCACGCATCCTTCGACAAATCACGCGAGGTTGCATTGATCTTGTGCAGTAGTTTTGGAAGATCATTGACTAGATTTGACAGCAGCTCCGTGCAGAAGTGTGTGCATCAAAGATATCTGATTCAAACATCTATTCATTGATGCTGTTCATAGATTTGGATGCCGGCGTCCTGGCATAGGGGTAGCGCGTCTTCCCCGTGATCTGGGCGTCCTGCGTTCGAGTCCCGGTTCGCGCAGGGTTGTTCTTCATCTGTTCTCTCTGTGAGATGTGTGAATGTGCCTCCCCCCCCCCGTAAAAAGGGGTTGAGCAAGCGAATGTGATGGTTGAGTATCTAAGACGTACTCTTGGCGCTAGTAAAACAAGAGACGCTCCCTTGGCTTAAAATCGCTGACTTTGTCAGCGAGCTTGTCTATGGCAAGTGCCATTATAAATAACAACAACAATTGATTTGGATAAAGGAATGTTGTCTCAACACATTTGAATTTGCAAAAGCCTTACTCGTTCTCGTCCAAACTCTCGTACTTGTTCAAAACGCAGCAAAACCCAGCAACTACCTAGGAGCCCTAAAATGCTTAATCTGACCCTGATTGCCCGCATGGTAAAATCGTCTTTCGTGAAATTAGTTTTCTATGAAAAAATGCGTTTAATATGTTACAAATTAAAAAAAATATGCATAATTTGCATTTGTATGTATAATATATAAATCTAAACACTATTGTAATTAAAATGGAAAAATGAAGCAAGTAGTAAGGGAAATTATTTTCGTTATTTTATAATAAATGGGCTTATGACATTGAACTTTTATTACGTAAAATTTAATCCTTTTTCTTTTTTTTATGTTCTGTTATTCCACCTTCCCCACTTCTCCAAATATTCATTACAGTTATGCAATTTGACGTTTTATTTTTTCTTCTGCATTCATCATTTGTTTTTTATGTAACTGCATCTATCCGGTGTTTTAATTCAACATTGTTAGGTCCGGAGGTTAAGCACATCGAGTCCAAGTACTCCGGCATTCTTTCTTAACCCTTTGGGCCCCACCGTGCCATATATGTTCAGCTGATATTTTTAAATCATCCAAAGGGATAAGTAAGTGGGAAATTTATTGACGGGCATGTATCAATGGTTTTCTGTGATTGCATTCATATGTTAGTGCAATTTTTAACTAAAACTTAGTAATTAAGAAATCCGAACGAAAACTGTATGTGCCATGAGTAAAGTTGCACTTCTGCAAAAACTGTTTTGCAATGTATTATGTATAGAAATGTCATGAATAATGTTGGATATGTAATCGGCAAGAGTTTTCTTGCAATGAAATTGTTTCAAAATATTTTTAAAACCAGAGACTCAACTTTTCATTGTATTTTATATGGTCACCTTAGCCCCAATGGGACACATGCGTCCCATTTAAAAAGACCACTGGGACACATATGCACCATCTCAAAAACTGCACCTATAGTTAATTTTCGTTTTTTATTTTAGCAGAATATAGTTATTTATACTTTATTTGGCACATTAGAGCCCTATATTATCTTAATTTTGAAAAAGAAAAAAAACTGGTATTGAAAGGGTTAAAATCGGCAATCGTCACGTTCATGGCAATTATTTTCCAGCGCGCATGAATGATCCTAGTCTCACAGAAGTAAATTGAAAATGTGTGTACGAAAAATCACTTTTTACTGGACATATACAGACAGAAATGAGAGCAGTATAAAATAATTGCTCATTTCTTAGGTGGAAGGGTGAGAAGGTCTACAAAACGAATTATAGTATAAAGTCTCATGTAAATTGATAATAGGTTAACAAAGCATTACAATCGTCATATATGTATTAGAATAAATTTAAATTTTAAATAAGCTGGTATTATTAAAGTAAAACAACCTGACAAGGAATATTATTAGGGTAGCTTTTAAATATGATAAAATGATATCTTGATTATAAAAACTGCATTTTAGAGACTGAACCCTTTGTTCTCGAATGTTGCCTCTTAAGCACCATTCTAGACGGTGCATCATTTTGACGCTTTATTTATTTTTCAATTTTTATTGATAAAATTAACTACAGAATGGTAGAAAAAAATGTAGATTGATTTTTCAGGAAAATTCAGCTTAAAGCAATTTTATATATAATGATTTTTGTAGCAATAAACAAGCCCTTGTATTAAGTGAATAATTAGGCATCGAACTTCTTTTCCCGAGTGCAAAGATTTAAAACTTTTGGCAGTGTTGAATTCTATATTTAGCTGGTTTTTGTTAAGACAACAAAAGAATACTATTTTTTGAAATGTCTAACACACAACAATTATTTTCTCTCAAAATATTTGATGAATGAAAAATTATGGTTATAAAAGAGATTTCTTAACAATTTAAAGAAGATTCGAAATTCTAATCCTAAATATCAAGCATCAGATTTGATTAAACACCGCTTATTTTTTAAAAATTGCCCTTCATTATGAAAATCGAGTAACAAATACATAAAATAAAAGGATTTATTGCCATTGCGAAACACTGACACTAAAACAGTAAAAAATCTTAACAAATGCTATAAAATATTTTTTAAAATTTATTGAAGTTATTAATAACAAGCTCACTTTTGGAATTTTAAAGTGTCGTAAGAATTGTTTGGTGCAATAATATTTTCCGAATATTGAGGGAAAAGGTTAAAAGTAAATATATTTTTAGCAAAAAAATCCTTTCTTGATAAAAATAATACATCTATTTGAAATTTTTCCAGACAACCAAAAGAGCGTTTTATAGGCTTGAAATTATAATCTTAATAGAGAATTTTTCGACACTGAAGCCGATTACGTAGCTCGAAAGAGGTTTTGAAAAATACTTCGTCATTTTAAACTGCACTCGATTGAGGAGGTCAAAACTTAAATCGGTACTTTGCTGCCCAAACTTTAAGCAAAAGCGGCATTAGAACATGTGAATTCTGACGAATGGCTTAGTGTGCCTTTAAATGCCGTTTTTTTTTGTTTGTTTGTTTTTTTTTTGTTTGTTTTTTTAGACATTTTGCAAATTTCCTTATGTTTTCACAGCAGGTAGTCCACAGTATTTTAACATTCAACAAGGAAAAAAAATCATTTGTAATCATTGTTCGTGTATTTTCAAAGGATCTCCGTAGAAAGATGTTCAGAATTTAATGTACATTGTTTTTCTTTACAGAAGCCTCATTTTTAAGCCTACTTCGAGATTAAACATTACTTCAGAGTCAGTCTGTGGAACTTGCACAAAATTATTGCAAGTTAATGGATTTCCAGTACTCAAATTTTCTTTTTAGAATCTCACACTTGAGAATTGTAATATAGTCATAATATAGTAATATAGTCATATAATATAGTAGTAATATAGTCATAAATAATAACGGACCCCATTTTCCAAACAATAGTTACAAAACAATCGTTGACTTGAATCTAGAAATTTTTGCTGCATTCAATCTTTGTCTTTTTTTTTTTTTTTTTGACGATTAATTGTTGCTGGCTTGCTTTTTAAACACAAGTGTCAGAAAATTGAATACGTATTTTGGGCGGGTTTTTTTTTAAATAATTGAAAGCAAAATTTGTCATCCAGTTATAATTGTAGTCATAAGATCATATACCATTTTTTTTTATTCAAGTTATTGGGCTTTTGAGTTCTCACTTTTACATACATTAGAAAGCAGAAGCCAACATTCGTTCAATCTTTTGTCAGTCCTGGTTTAGAATTCAGTAAGGATTTACACTTTTAATATTGCCGCATTGAAGAAAGACTGTCGAATCTCCATGGCCGAATGGTCATGGCACTGGTCTCATGATCAAGAGACCTGGGTTCGAATCCCGCTGGAGACAGTGCGATAGCTAGTATATGTAAATACTTTATTCCTTGATTTTATGTTTTCCTTTATTTCATGTTCCAGAAGATACTGGACATTTCTTTAGTTTACCAGACAAGTGTTCTCGACTTTTCTTGCTGTCTCCAGAAGAGTATTCTGGAACTGAACTTTCTTTGCTTGTATAAAAGCAGAAGATTTGTCAGTTACTTTATTCTCAGTTCTGAGTTCAGTTAATAAATTGGTTTAGCTCTACCTCTTGTGTGTGTCATTAAGTTCTATAGTAATCTACAATATTAAAAGTGCGTACAAAATTTTATCCTCTCTTGAAGATTTTAAGTAATGGCGGAAAAAGGAAAATTTTGAAATTCAAGATTGATCCTAGAGTAGTGCTGTCAAGCTAACTGCAGAAATTTCTCAAATCATTTTCAGAATTATAAATGTTGAAATTGTGAGAAATGTCATTAGACAAAATGGATATAAAGATTGAATTGCTAGAAAAAAAACCATTTATGAGCTTGCAAATTCAAAAAAAGTGTTTGGAGTTTGCAAAAACTCATCAGTTACAGACTAATAACATTTTTCGTCGTAACTCTTTTTCATTGTAAACAGTATCGCTACACACACACGCCGTAACAGCCCTCCAGTATCATATTATAGGAAATCTGAGAGCCACACTCCAAACAGCGGACAAAAAACACAAATTTAGAACCACAGCTCATTTAAAACAAGTGTTACAAGAAGAATGGGGTAAAATAGCTTTAGATACCACAAAAAATGTTGGTCGAATCGGAACTACCACATTTTGTGGACATTTAAATGGCAGAGGATACGCGATTAAATATTGACAATTTCTTTGTATGGGAAATATTACAAAATCTTCTTTGGTGTATTCTCCATTTTTTGAGGCAAAAATCTATATATGTTTATTAAAAGTGTTTCTGAAACGTTTCATTTTAGAAGTTTTTAGCTGTCTGTTCTTTATTTTTGCTTTATATTAAACCATATACCATTGAGGGGAGCCATACAATCATCTCACAATTGTAATAGGGAAATATGTACGATAAAAGTAAAGATAAAAAATTTAAAATTTAACACGTGGACAGAGTTTATTTTTGGACAGAATTGGGTTACGGTCATATTGGTATATATGGTAATGAAAAGACGGATCAATATGCAAAGTTGGGGACACAGAAGTAGTGTTGATATAATTATTCTCAAATCAAATATTGTCTTAAAATGGGAATTAAAAAAAGAAATAAAGCAACAATGGTTTGACAGATGGTATATGTCCGAAAAAGGAAGTGTAGCTTATGACTTTATTCCTAACCCAGAAATAAAAATAAGAAGATACCATCCACTGATAATCCAAATTATGCCAGGACATGGGAGATTTCCCGCATATTTCCAAAGATTTGGAAGAATACAGGAAAATAAATGTATCTGTGGAGGAATCGGTACTGTTTACCAGTACTTAAAGGAATGCTTTGGAATCTCGGAATTCAGAAAGAATATAAAATTTGAAAATGATGACTTAAGTACAGTACTGATGGTACCAGATAATCTTAAAACTCTGAAGGTAACGATGTTAAAAATTGTCAGTTTTTTACCAACTGTTTGGATTTCTGTTGTTGTGAAACGAGAATTTCGAAATGATTCTTTAGATTCATTCGAAGAGATTCTTTAAGTGATGGCCTGTTCCTTGTTTAATAGGAAGATAGGTGAAAGGAAAGATGAGGAGGAAGGTCAGTAATTGGCCATTTTGAGGCTAAGGGCCAACTGCTTCGAAAATAATGTCAGTTTGGTAAAGCAGTCAGTGTTATACACGAAAAATACTTAAGATAGCAGTCGGGTACAACAAATCCTGTCGATACTGCTTCCACCGAGGCTTCCATTGTTATAATGCATGTTAAATCCATTTTGGCCAAACTTCCTCTGCTTTTATAATTATAACTTTAGAAACTAAGGTAACAAACTCATATGTTGTCTTTGTCATCTGACCGTTGTTTATAATTCACCCCCTCTCCAAATTTGCCACACCATTGGGAAGATGTTTGGCCCCAACGGATTTAGCATGCTACAAGCCCGCTTACACGGCGTTTCTTCGGTAAAATCGGGTATCGAACCTGAAATCCTCCGATTCCGATGCCGAAACCTTACCACCAGACCACCGCGGCCCCCCTACCTGCACTGGACCATCTATCTAATTAGATTGATCCTTTTCTACTATAATTAAGAGATTACAAAGAAGGGATTAGATAAATGGTTTGGAATTAGGCTTCAGCCCTGGCGTGAACGTGTCAAAACATTAATTTATGAAATGTGGAACTTTGCATCAATTAAGTAAAGTGTAATCTTAGAAGTTTTAGCCAAAGAAAGCAATATCTCTACTAAGAAGCTAAACGAGGTGACCAAACATGGCTTCAACTATCTCCTTCCCCCGTTTGCCAATCTCATTCCTCAACCGTCCGTCCCTCTCCCATCCAACTCGTAACAATAAAGGCCCTATTCGATCACTTCATCTTTTCCGACTCCCGGCCGCAGCGGAAGGGATAAATTTCCGACCATTAACAATCTGTGCGCTATAATTTCTGGAAAAAGGGGGAGGTGGAGGGGGCGTTTAGTGGGATCACCATCGGAAGGTGGATTTAAATTCGGGTTCGAGATCCGAGAGGATAAAGCGGAACAAGCAAACTGTAACCGCGGGAAGATGTTCTGTACGAATGACTCTCTCCCCCGAATAGAGTATCGGCAGAGGGGGCCACCGTTAAAGGGGGATATGGGAGTTTGTTTCTAATAAACCTCCGAATGAGGGTGCATTTGGGAGTAAATTACGAAGAAGGTCTTTTGGAGCAACACTGGCTGGTAATGCTAAATTTGGGAAGAATGAATATTGTATAGGTGCAGTTTGATTCGTTACTTAATTCGCCAAGATTATGCGAAGGCCGGTACTATTATTTGGAAGTTATTAATTAGATGATGTAAAGCAGTATATCTGTGCATGAAAAAAACAGGTCTTTAACTGTAATTCAGTATTCTTAATTGGCGTCATTTTAATAGCATAGAATAAAGAGCATTGATTGAAACTCAAACGTCTAAATAGTATATATCATAACCAATAAGCTATTAAAATATGATTCTAACAAAGAAACAATGATTTCAAATACTTCGTTATTATACTTTTAATAAGTTGTGTTTACAAAAGTGGATTATCTAAAATGATGAATTTATTTTTACTGTTTTCTGGTGAAGGATTTTTATTCTTAACTGTATCTTAATCGAAACATCTTTTCATTTAATATAGTGATTCTGTATAGTCATACACAAGTCATTCACGGAAATTTAGTTTCAAAGCATTATGGTATTACAAATAGTAATATTTAAGGAACGTGGATGGCTAATCTTTTCTCTGTTTCTCTGTCTGTAGTAATAATAAAGATGTGTGTGTGTGTGTGTGTGTGTGTGTGTGTGTGTGTGTGTGTGTGTGTGTGTGTGTGCGTATCGGTACTCTACAGACTGTTTGACTTAATATACCAGATTTGGGACATGTATATCTTGGAAGGAGTTAATGTGTACCTTGGAGTAATTTTTTAAAAATTTTAATTAATTAAAAATTAAATTAAACTTTAAAATTTTTCTCGCTGACCCCCTAAAATATTTTTCTACAAAATTGAATTTTACGCCGTTTTAAAATATTTATACATAAAAAAAAAAATTATTTTTAATGGTACCAACTTAATAGTCGTGGGAATTTTTTCTGAATTTTTACAATTTTTTAAAAATATTTTTTTGTCTGATTACTAACAAAAGATTACATATTTGCCCTGAAGTTCAAAGCGTTTTCATTGTTTCATCAAATATTTAACAGCGTAATTTTTTTTTCAATGTTGAAAGTTAAGAAAGAAGGATTCTGTTTAATACCTGTGTCTGTATAGCTTACAAGACAGATATAAAAAAAAATGAAGTCACAATATTGCGTTATTTAGGTGTTAGAAGAACTGGATATTTACGTTTTCAATAATTATCTGTATAGAGATACATATGAACAATAAATAGAACTAGAATAAATTTAATTAAATGTGGAACAATTTGGTGGAATCAAGCAATTTGGCGGACATGAAGTTGTATGTAAACGAATTTTCCGAAAACAAATATAACATATATTCCTGGCCAACTAACTGGTCATTGAAACAACTAGTTAATTATAAAGATGTGTGTGTGTGTGTGTTGGTGTTCTAGCGTCTAAACTGTTTGACAAAATTACCAAATTCAGCACATATATACCTTGAAAAATGAAAATAGGCCCCCCGGAGCAGTTTTTTTAAAACTGCTTTTATTTTTGATTAATTAAAAATTAAGCTGAATTGTGGCGGTTTTCCGCAATAACTTTCGAAAATATTATTGCAAAAAACAAATAAATAAATAAATTTTAAACTATGTCTTTTTTAATCAAAAGAGTTTATTCCTAAATTTCTAACAATAAATAACATAGTTGCCCTGAAATTCAAACAGTGAATCGTATATTTAATCACGAGATTTCTTTCCATTGTTTCGACCGCCCTGGCCTGGTGGTAAGGTTTCGGTTTTGGAACCGGTTGATTTCAGGTTCGAGACCCAATTCCACTTAAGAACCATCGTGTAAGCAGGTCTGATGCACGGTTAATCCGTAGGGGCCAAACGTCTTCCCGCTGGTGTGGTGTGGAAATTTGGAAAGCTAGATCAAGCGTCGTCCTCGTCATCTGACCACGGTTCAAAATGACAAGGTCCGTTCCAAAATAGCCCTAGTGTTGCTTTAAAACGCGACGTTAATATAACTAAACTAAACCCTTCCATTGTTAAAATCTAAAGAAAAAATATCCTGCTTAATATCTCTGCAGCTGACAAGACGAATTAAACCATGTTTCTAGAATATTGCAAAATATAGAAAATAAACGAAGCATACATTAAGTTTTTAAAAGCTCTGTGATGTCATGAAACTTATCTCTATAAAGAATGTTCATATACAAAATGAACAAATCGTATGCAATTAAAGTAACACGATTTTAATTTTGTCAGAATCATGGACATGAAGTTATATTTAAAAGATAAAACTGAATATAAATTAAATATAACTAATTTGTCACCAATAGAGATAAATAATGAAATATGACATTTCAAAAAATGAAATCCGGAATAATACTATAGGTCAGCTCACAATAAATATTTGTGCGTTAATTATATACCATTATATAATTATATACCACCATTAAATCTTTGTGCGTTAGAGATCTAATAGGCTAAATATCGCGATCGAGGAAGACAAAGGTAAAGTTCATCTGATAGTTCTGATGTCATAGGTAAAGTAAAATGACATATTTTAAATGTGAACGTTGTTTCCATTTCATGCTCTTTTTTTTTTTTTTTTTTTTTTTTTTTCCTTTCCCTAAACCCATTTGTTGTATTAGCGTACTAAGCAATGCTAACTTTCAGGCTCCTGAAATAGGAAATCAGTTTTTAGCAACACACGAGGTGAAGCACATTTTTGAAAGATAATATAACAAACCAATGGCAATACGTCTACGTAGACGAATGTCATCAGAGGCAGGCAATATTTTTTGAAGAATTAATTTTTAAAAAAAAAACTATGTAAATTCAGAAATAATTCAACATTTATGAACATATTCATAAAACACAGTGGTAGCATCAAACATATGTTGTATAAACGGATACTAGCAGTTGTTCTGGCTATTACACACGTCGTGAGAGCGGTCATTAAAGTATTAAGATTCAAAAAGTAGAATCCATTAAATGTAAACTCATTTTTAGCTATAATAGTTTATTCATTTCCAAGTCTCTTTTAAGAAATTTCATGCAAAATTGTGGATTTAGTTCACCTGTAATATTTTAATTTTAGCCCTTGGTAAGGCCTGACAAAAACAGTTTGTATTAAAATAAGAATCTAATGTCCCTAAGTTCCGATTCAATAAGTGACTCATCAATCCAGAAAGCTCTTGAAATACTATATTGGCGCTGCATAGGCTTTTGCGCCATTAAAATCCAACTCAAATTCCAACTCGGAATACAGTATCAACTTAAAAGTGACTCTATTCTCTATTTTCAAGCTGTTAGTTACATTTGCAAAGAAAACCATAATCTGCAGACGTGCGCTATTGTTTTTGTTTCACCATTCAAAATTTTTCCGTAATGGCAAAGTGAAACATAGCATAATCTTGAGATCTTCCATCTGTTTACACTTACGAATCAATAGCAAGACATGCATGAGTTAGGTTATTAGTAAAATAATACATACAATAAATTTTTTTGAAGTTGTGTCCCTTTTGCTGCAAGCGAGCGATGTAACCAGTCCATTTATTTATTAAACAAAGGAAATACGTTTCTGTATGATTTGCACCTACAGGAGTGTTTGGCAACATTAAGATCCTTTCCTAATTGCGGCAATGCGCGGCAATTACAGCATTTCCGCTTCTAACAAATTGGATGCACTTGACAAGCTACAGTTGCAATCCTCCCACCTGGCGAACGTAAAAACAGCTCGAGAACTACAAATAAAAGGGGCACGGCACACCCTACACAAAGGCACCAAATAAAACTTCCCGGCCAGACGTAATTCGGGCTCACTGAAACTTTAATCAACACGTGGACTGCCTGCCAACTGCCAAGTTACGCGCCCCAATGCGATTAATGATGCGCCCCTACCAGGGCTCTCCCACCTAAGTACACCATCCAGGCTGCTAATCGAATTGGCCCTTGCCTGACCCGAAGCATGGTTTTCATGGCCACTAAAAGGCTAGTCTTTGTGACAGCCGGAGTGTTAGATCCAGAAGCCCTGGCCGGGGCTTTTTTTTTCTTCCTGTTATGGAACTGGAAGAAAGGGTGCAATGATGATTAATGTATAGAAGCCCAGGGCGCCCTCGCAGCAAAAAGTTTTGCTTCCCGCAGCCAGTGTAAATGATTAAACAGCAAGATTTATTGCTGGATTTTGTCTGTAGCACAGAAAAGTGAACGATTTTTTTTCTTCTTTGAGTTTTGAGAAATTTTTATGGAGGTAAAAAGTTATTTTTTAATTGGCGTCATCCCAAGAAGTTGTGAGTTGCTTCGCCTTTGTTTATGATCTTTGGAAAAGGAATTTCGCGGTTTTGGGGACTTTTATCTTTCATTGGAGTAAGGCTGG
>JAPMOR010020195.1:0-29843 GCA_026543865.1 Argiope aurantia
GTCGTACTCTTCGCCCTAGTTGATGCTACTTAAAAATCAAGAGACGCGTAAATCGCTGACAGATCTGTCAGCGGGCTTGTAAAGTGCCGTAAGTAACAACAACAGGTTAATAAGTACCAAATTCGGATATCACACTTTGTAAATTAATCAATAAAATGTCAAATACAAACACTGCGTATAACATTTCTCAATGAAATAGATTTTTTTCAGGCTTGAGTAGTTTTGTCACAATAAATATACAATATTAAACGTTGCCTCATATATTTTCTTATATTGGACACCCTTTTACCAACAGCAGTTAATTTGAAACATTTTATGTAATTACATTCGGGTATGCTTATAATACAGTTTGTTTAAAATATTTAGCATATCCAAATGATTTTAATAAACATATTGACAGGGAAAGGTCATTTATTTAATTATTGATAATGAGGGAGGGATTGCAATGTTTAGCAAGCGCCTGAAAATAGGTCTTTGTAAGTTGTCCTTAAGTCGGCTATAGGCAGATTGACCTACTAATTTTAATATAGTGAAATCTTGGTATATTAATCTAGAATTTCCTTACAAATTAACTATGAAACTGGTCATCAAAGAAAAGGCAATGAATGGTGATCATTTAGGAAATGTTTCGTCGCTTGCTAGGAAAATGGAGCTCAGTTCATAAAAGACATTACAGATAAAATATGAAATTATCCACAAAGATAGATAAAGATAAAACTTCATTCTAATAAAGTATTCTTCTCCAATCTGTGCCGATCTGATGTTGGAAAAAATACATCAAAGTAATTTTGTTGAATCAAATTGTTGAATTGGTTATTTAAGGATAGGCCTTTAAGTTTATTTAAGGTTAGGCCAGATATGTGAACTGATAAGGTGTGGAAAGGAAGGAGGAGAAAGATTACAAAACCGACTTTTCGCTTTTAAATAAAAAAAAAGACATTAATCTTAGTGGGGATAATTCAAATAAGATTGTTGGAGGTATTAAAAAAATCTATAAAATGAGCTGTCAAACGTAATGGTATTTTATTTAAGTAGAGAATTTGTAAAAAAGGGCAAATTTTGAAAAATATTTTTTATTTTTTTATTTAATTTACATTTTAGATACCACTTAAATACCTGTTATATAATAGAAATCAAATGACGAAATATTGATGTTAATATCTCGTATTTTTTAAACAATCATCTTTGTTTAAAAGCAAAACAAAACTAGGTCGTCGAAAAATATATATAATTGCTTTTCCATTCTTCAGAATTTACTGATTGAAAGAAAAACTTTGTCGATGATTTTAAATACTACCATTATTATAGACTTTTAACCCATTCAGGACCATGATTACGCGAGTCTCCTTTCCCGACCTGCGGTATTAAATATGCGATGAACCTTTTCGTCTATATGGGCCCACGATCACGCCGGCGTGATTTCTATTTGGAACGTTTTATTTAAATTTTTAAACAATGCTAGATGGCATTTGAAGTCCATTATAACTTTTTCTTGATCTGGGGTATTTAAACATGTAAGCAATTGCACGCTTTCGGCTCTTTTCAGATGATTGGATGTTAAAAGAACTATGATTTATTTTGTCTGAGATTTTGTTCATATTAGGACTGAGTGGGGAAAGGATGGAATGCTTATTGGCTTATGTAGGGGGAATAGATTTTTTTTGTTTGCAGTTTCGGGATCGCTACATAGTATTTTGTATGTTTTTGATCAGTTTTAGTTTGTCTTCCCATTATGAAAAGAGTGAAATATTTAACAGTCTAACTGCATAACATTTCACCTTCATATGCGAGCAGGAATTGGTTTCTGTTCTGCGTTTCTAGATTTGATAGATTTATTGGTATAAACAAAAGGCTCTCTGAAAGTGCATGTGTGATTTAAAGGGGTTCCGGCGTTCTTGTTGATTGCTTTGATTTTTCTTTTTTGTACGGGGAAGTATGTTTAGATGTCTGTAACTGATGGTGAATGTGAAATATTATACAATTTTTATATTTATAGCTTTGTTTTTATGGGTATAATATTTGTTTTTGTGGGTATAGTTAAAAATTAAGTGATTTGCTTATTTTATTCATTTTTATTAATTTTATAATTTTATATTAATACATATTAAGTAGTAGTATATTACAAACGCTACTTGTGAAATGAGAGCGCTTCATTCTCCACCAGCTGGTCCTGAAGTAGTTTTAAAAGAAGCGCTGAACATTAAATTTGAAAGAGAGAAAAAAATATATTAATTTGTTATGGTTCACTCAGAAACAAATTTACAGTGTTAACGAGCGAAAGGTAATCGAACATTGAATTCAGGCTTAAGAATTGAAACAAAATATTACATTCAAATTCAATTTTAATCAGTTTTTTTTTGAAAAACAAGCATTTGAATAGCAGAATAACATTTTTAGAATAATTTTTTTTTCTGTCAGCAAATTCTGACTAATAAAGTATTTAGATATATTTTTCGTTGACTCTGTTTCCTTCGACAAAATCCAGTATTTTAAAAAAAATAATGCTGATATTAAACTAAAAAGTTTGGTATAAATAATAGTAAATGGAAACTTCATGATATAAAAAGTGCCTAAATGGATACCCAAAAGTTTCTTCCAACTTAAAAAAATAAATAAATAAAAAATAAATAAATAACTAAACTGTGTTTCTAAATTTCCATTTTTTAAAATTCACACTTGATCTAATAATGCTATCATTGCGTTCTATAGCTAATTTCAAAATCTTTTAAATACTAACAACTACTTAATTAAAATCAATAATTTTACTTTAATTTTTTTGTTTTGGTGTATGTAAACACAAAACACTGTTGTTAAACTTCTACTACCTTACTCCTTACACGGTAACATATACGAGTGCAAACTTCGCGAGCCTGTTTTTGATTCTCCAATTCAATAATTTACATCAATAAAACTGTTATTATATAATCCCCCCCCCCCTTATTTTGCCATTTTCAATAACTATACAATCAGCCAGCTCAACTGGTGAATTTGGGAAAGTGAAGTAATATTTCAGCCATACTCATAAAAGTGGAAAATGCACTTTTATGAGTATGGATAAGAATTTTTCTGTAAATCAGAATTAGAGAACTTAAAAAATATTCTATCCTAAAAATGTTGCTATATGATTTAAAATGATTTAATGATGATCTATTTCGAGAGATGATTGGTGAAAATTGAATTTCAAGTTAACATTTAGTCTGAAGTTATTTTCCGACAATCATTAAGCTCTCGAACACGATCTAATATTTTGTCAAACAAAGCTCTCGAACACGATCTAAAACCAGCCATTACAAAGTAATATCTTGTTTTTTCTTTTACAAATGCAATTTTTAACTATTTGTTTTTTTAAAAATGCTATGGTAATAGCTTCTAAATTAGTCGAATATTTTTTCCGAGGATTAGAACTGATTGAAAAGCGCTTATAGGCATTTATCGACGACTTCATTTCTTTTGACAAAGTTGAAGTTTTCTTAAAACCATAGATATATCTATTTTCTAAATTTTTTTTCTGCTCCAAATTTAATTTTCATCATATTTTTTATTGTTGCATTTTTTGGGAATTCTAATTGAAATAAATTTATTTACAAATGTTTTTAAGGACTTTTTTTTAACAGAATAGAATTTTCAAAAATAAGACAGATCTCGATTTGAAATTTTTACTTTATTCCCTTTCATTAATTCGTATTTAAATGGAATTCTAGAAATTTGTTTAAATTAAAAACATGAAGTATTGTTAATTTACTCTTTTTAAAAATTTATTCTTGATCTCATCAAGCCATTATGATCTTTTACAGCTTTATCTCATCAAGCCATTGTGACATCCATTTAATATCTTGAATTTAACTAAATTATTCATTATAGATGAACACCTTTCCATTTAAGCACGAAAAACTTACGGTATTACTTCCGACTCTTCTTCAGTAACCTAAAAGGGTGCAAACTTCGAAATCTCTTCAGAATGTCCAACTCAACAACTTGACCAAATAAAATTACTGTTTTGTGCTTTTGCACATTTTAATACTTTTTATGACGATCCAACTGGATTATTTGTTGTGCAATATTTTGAATTAGCTGGCCTCTACTGAAGAGGAATTAAAGAAGTTTACAGAAAATTATTTTTCATTTACAAGAAAATGGATGTGTTTAGTAAATTTCTTTAATGTATTTTGAAAATTGAGTGAATTTAATAATAAGAATTTAGATACGCATTTAATACCTGTGCACAGAATAAGAAATATATTTAGAAAGAAAAATTTCATGAATTTTGAAATTTGCTTCAGACGTTGCACAAATTTATCATGATTTCTAATATTCTTCAAATCATAACAGAGCCAGCTTAAAGACGCTCTTTCAAATTTTTTAAAACAAACAGTATCTTGCATTTTATAATACCCGTTGCAAAGCATTTGCTTTGAAACTAGCAAGAAATCATTTAGAGTATTTTCATGATAATTAATCATTAAAATTCAACAATTCACGTGAAAGCGAATGCATGTCCAATTTAGAGCAAATAAACCCACACTAACATATTTTTATTAAGCTACTTTCTATTCAGTTTGTTTGTCTGTTCGATGCAACTATTGAATCAATTTTACGCTAACTTCCAAAAGAACTAAGGACTTGAAATTTTAAATATAGTTCAGAACTGGATAAAAATGCAATAATAATTCGCTTTCGTGTCTGTCTGTTCAGTAAAAAAATTGCAATCAATTAGTTTCCCTTATTGACAAATGGTAACATTCTAAGTCATTAATTCACCCAGAAGTTAATATAAAACGATTATAATTTCACACAATCACTGAGAGGCAGAAAATAGTAATTAAATTTTTTTAAGAACTTCTAGTACCATTTTTTAATTTCTTCTAGTACCATGCAGATTTAAAACCTGATGCAGATTATCCTGAATATTTGCGATTGTTAATTTTTAAAACTCACAGTTCTATATTTTTTAAAAACGAGGTATATTAGTTTTTTTTATTTAAATTATTATATAGAATACAAACATAATCTGCCAAAGTAAAGTGAGAGAAGTGTTCAAACATTTTTTTCGCTTTTCATGTGCAAAAACGGGAGTATATGAAAACTTTTCAAATAAACTTACTTGGGTTTCTTGCCTTTGAGCTTAAGAATGATATCCGTAATAATTCCTGGAATATAATGTTCGTAGACATTGGCAATCCGATACAACAATCGATTTTTAGTCATTATCAATTTTTTATGACTTTGAGGATAATTTGGTGGAAGAAATTCTTGACGCACTCTTTTCGCAATTTTGAAGCTGTCCATCCAATTACTATAAAGTTGGCCTCTAGACGTGCAGTTTACAATAAGTGGTAGTGATACCCTATATGCGAGAGAAACAAAATTGCTTAGGGGCTGGAAGTCTATGAACATGATAGAAATTATTCATGCAACTTTTATTTTGGATATTTCTGTAAACAAAAACTTCTTAAGCATTTTCTGTTAGTATTCCCATTCTCACTGTAAACTGTTATTCGACTCCACTCACGACTAAAAACAACTTCGTATGCTAAACGTTACTATAAGAAGCAAAATGAAACCACATAGGTGATCTTTCAATTTTTTCGTATAAGACATTTTGAATTAAACTTCGTATGGTAGAGAATTAAGTAAACATTTTGAATTTCTTCTTGTTGACAGATTGGATCGAAATTCACTAAATCTAGGATTTGGATTTGAAGACTGGAAAATCATTTTCAACTTCATTGGTTTTTAAGTTATATTTCCCTCATTCGCATTGATTAATAGACTCCCTAATAAAATATTTCGCTAAAATTCCATACAGATTTACAATATATATGTGAAAACAGTGTGGAATTTTTTTTTTCATCCAGTTCCTTTCATTTTGAGTGTTATCGTGTTCACTGAAGAACAGAATGCTAAGAGCGCCTTTATTTCAGTTTCTTTGTTTAAAAGTGTTCCAGATGTTTGAAATGTTTTGATTAATCAAAATAGTGAAATTTCTTGGCAAATTAAGCATTTTTTTAAAATCAATCATATGAACATAATCAAAGAAATTCGTTCTTTTCATTAATCATTATATATATAATTTGCATCAATTTTATAGAGCATATATTGATTGCAATTAAATTTAATTTATTCATAAAAATTTGAAAATGTTTTGTTTAAAATTGATTAATAAGTCAAAAAGAAAACGGAATTTCTGAATGTCAGATGATTATTGCGAATCAAAAAATGCTAATTAGAAAATGAAATTTTTTCCATCATCAAAAGATTAATTAATTAAATAAATGTTTGAAAGTTTATTTCATAAAATTAATGCAAAATATTATCTAACACTATACATTGTTGTAAAAACTTGTAATTAGTTTCGGAGTAAGGTCACAGTTATAAATGTAAGATATAATGCTACATTAAAAAAATAAAATGATAAAAATAATAAGAAGTTAAATAATTTAGTACGCAATTTAAATCTTTCAAAAGAAATCGCTCAAGTCTTAGAACTGCAGTTGTAAAATAAGTACTTACATACAAGAATAATATTTTCGTGGTATAGAAATCAAGAAAAAGTGTTACATATGTATTTTTCTAATGAATGATCACTTGTCATTACTAATACATCAATATCATTTATCATTATACATGTTTGTGGAGTGATTTCTTTATTCTCTCATCAGCAATAATCTTTGATTGTGAGTTCATAGAATATATATGCATTTTAAGAAATATGTAATAATATAGCAAGGAATTGAGAAATGTTTGTTAATTTTTGAGGTCGTCAAGCGACATGTAGAAAATGTGTCTAGTTTTCAGAATAATATAAACTTATAATCTTATTATAATTATAAATGATGACTCAACTTATGTTTACGAGAAAAGAGGGAAAATGTTAATCTTTCTGGAAATAGAAATAGCAGGAAAAAGCAGGGTTTAGAATCAAAGGAAGAGAAAGAAAACTATTTCGTTCTGCTGCTCTGACTATCATTACAGATTTGTTTTCAGGAAGATTAGGGGGAAAAAAAGAATGTCACTAACTGCAAAATATTGCTGTGAGAAACTTTATGAAAGCAAATAACGTTTTTACACTTAAAATAAAACTGACTTTGATGAGGAACAATAAGTTTTAAGAAACAAGAAATGCTGCTTCACTTGTTTAATACTTGGATATCAATCTAAATCAAGCATACAGTATTGTATAATTTTCAAAAATTAATCATGGTTAAGTCGTTCAGATTTGTTTTCTAAAGGCAAAAAATTGAGTAAGTCTTAAAAATATTACATATACCCGTCTAGAATTATTGACATGCTGTATTAGAACTCAATTAAAATCAGCGCTTACAAAAGCCATTAACTGGAAAACATACCAAAATTCTATTGGACACATTTTTCTATAGTCCTTTATTGTTTATGGCAGAAAGAGCATTGGGTACCTTTGTGAAGAATAGAGTGGAAGAAATAAGAAAAATCTCTTCAAAGGAAACTTGGAAACATGTCCCAGGTATTTGCAATTCTGCTTATTTCCGTGGCATGGCTGTTCAATCCAGGAATTTCTTTAAATGTGGTTGGTGAAAGTGTTCACAGTTGTTGAAATTTCCAGAAGAAAAATGATCAGCAACACACTCTGAATGTAATCTTGAAGAAGTTTTAAAGGAAAGAAAAAAGTGAAAAGGAACTTGTTATAGAGCTGATTACTAGTCAACTCAACAGATCTCGATAAAGGATAGCATTTGCAAAAATTCTCAAAATATACAAAAACTGTCCGACTACCATCTTGGGCACAACAGTTTGTGGAAAATTGCCAATATACAGGCAGAAATATCTAAGATTATTTAACTGTCACAAATGCGGTAGAAAACAAGTTACATATACAAGTTACATAAACAAATGAAATATAAACTTTAAACGCTCAACATGTTCACTGGTTCTAATGGACTAATCGTATTTTAAACCAAAAATTCTAGAAGAGATAATGAAGAAAATTTTAAATGTCCTTTAATCTTAACTACAGATCATCATATATTAATGAAAAGATTTGTATTGAAACAACATTTGAGTTCTTTCCAAATTATTCTAGCAGATATTCGGTAAAACGTGTAGTTCTTACTAGAAAAAAAGACTATTCGAAAGTGTTTTCGAAGTGTATATAATGCAAAAAGATACTGACAAAGAAAATAAAATCGACTGCTACTCCATTATTTGATGTCTATGTACGGGAATCATTATTATTTGACATTACTAGAGTAAATTTGGCTGGAACGCTTCATTTAAAAGAGAGTAAAAATCTGGTATTTACATTTACACTATATAGAACCATCCAACAAGAATCAATTCGAAGTCTTTTGGATAACTGCTTACTTAGAATATTTAGAGGAGGTTCGTTGCGTGACACTCTAAAATCTTATACAGAGGCAATGGTAACAATTTGATGTTGCCTGACAGGGGTAAGACTAAATAACGCTTCTGTTTTAAAATTTCAGTGGAAAATTAGATCCCCAACTGCTGTTTGGTAAGGCGGTTTTGGGAAGCGCTTAATTCACATGATTAAGAAGTTTATAAGGAGAACTATTGGTAAAGCTTGACTTTATTATGAAGAAATGTTTACTATATTTTGTGAGTCGAATCCGGCAACATTAATCCTTTATCTCTGAATTATAGTTAGAAGATACGAATGATTTAGCTCCACTGAAGTCTTCAATATTTATCCAAAGGATGCATACCGTGATAGTTCTTAACTTTCTTGGACAAAATAATATCTCTAAGAAATATAAGCATCAACAAAAATTACGAGATAATTTGAGAAAAAGATTCCGAAAAAGAATGATATATAAGCATCCATCTATTAAAAAAAACAAAAACAGAAACAAGTAAAATTCGGGTGATATTAATGTAATATCAAGTGACTTTATAAATGACTTGACTGCCTTCAGGTAAGATTATTAATATGTTTATCAATAAAGATGATTACACCAAAGTATTAAAGCTGCAAACAACAGATTAAGAGATAGTATTTTGATATAAAGCGTGTATTCCTCTGAATTAGACATTGATAAACCATTATAATTAGAAATATCGGTCAGGCTGTTTCTAATAAAGATATTAAAAATCTATTGTAGAGACACGAGATTATTAATGACTATAAGTTTGATGAACATCAGTGGGAGCCATTTTCGTTTAACGTTTTATTAACATTAACACAGTAACAAAACAGTACAAGAACAAGAAATATGACGTATGAGTTTTTATGACGTACACAACAACGCCATCTATATGAAGTTGACATAACTATTATATTTAAAGGTTATTAACTATTGTTTTCCTATTTAGATGCAACATCTATAACAGAAAAGAAGGACTGTAAAAAAGAAAACTCAATAGTTGTGATGAGAACTCCCAGCTGTAAAGTGATATTTTAATAGTTATTAAACCATCATTTTATAAGTTATTTTTGTACCTTTTCATGTTCTGCCCTCTTCATATTTCGAAGGCTGTACTAAATTTTTGGAAAAACGAATCAATGAAATCACATTATCTTGCTTGATATTTTTATTTTCTGTAACCACAGTATAACAATGTTTTAAGTGGATAATTGATTTAATGAAATAAATTTTGGATACAGCGTCTATAGCTACTTAAAGTGATGCTTTGCAAAGAATATCGTTTTATGGTAATGATTCGTCGTGGTTCAGATGTATTGTCACGATATCAATTAATCAATTTGAAAAAATTTATATCAAAAAATAATTTTTTTTTAAATATCATTTTTTTAAGAAATGGAATTGCTGCAAAAAATGAACATAGTGGCAAAATACTGCCGAAGGATGAGAAGATATATTAAACCAATTCTAAAATCTAAAGAACTCTAGAATTTCTTTGAAGAAAAGATAAGACAAAATTGTTCAATATCTATAACCTCATTTCTCTTTCGATATCCATCTTATATTATTATAGTTTGATTTTTTCAAATAATTTGTTTAAGCAAATTTTATAAAACTAATGAATGTTTTGTAAATTATATCAAGCAGTGTTTTAAAAATTTGTGCAAACTCAAAATTTTTAAATTCACAATTATAAAAACTTATATAAGATACAGAAAAAAAGGATTTTTTTTGAAATTGGCATAACAAATACCATATAATTGTACGTATATATTTATTGCATATTTATTTATAAAGTCAATGAAGCACTAAATTAAAATCAATAGTTCTCTGTAGCAAATGTTTTATCTTTTAACTACTGTAAATATTAATATTTATTCAAAATCCCTTTGAACTTTTTAATTTTTTTTATTATTGACACCATTTTTCCTATTGCCCAGGGTATGAAAATAAAGATTTTAAAGGAAAAATGTTTTACAAGAAATTTTCCTGTTTTTTAATGGGCACATAAGTTAACATAGGATGATTCCTATTCTGATAAATTGTTGCTTAAAATTTTTTAAAAAATGACTGACTTACTTCTTGGTTCCGATGCTCCATGCAGCAATAAGATGCATATTTGCTAAAATGTCTACAGGCATTATATTAACCTTTATATTTGGGTCACCATATAAAACCTTAACAAAACCTTCAGCAACCTAAAAAATAGAATAGGGTTCATTATCTGTTGAATTAAAATGTAAAAGACATTTGATAAATGACCAACCATAAATTGAGATGAAACTTTCATTTATTGGATGAATTGTCCCTTTAAAATATCTATCACGTTGGAAAAGAACGTCAGATGATATGGGTAGTGATCTCACAGAATTGTCAAAAAGTTGTAATATTTAATTAAATCAGCACGATCTTGCCGGCTTCCATTATAAAGTGATGATGTTAGCTCAGAGGGTCGAAGCAGAGAAGAAGGAACATTGTTATGGGTAGCGGACATAAATCGCAAAAAAGCCGAATTCCCGAAAGTTTAGTTTATAAAAGTCTGCAAAGATACAATATTTAGGAAATATTACAAACAGTGTATGGCTGGAAAGTACAGTAATAGTGTATTTCTGTAAAATATTGTTTAAAAGCATTTAAAATGTTTTTTTATTTAATGCTTGAATTATTCATTCATTATGAATGAATGAATTATTATGCAATGCTTGAAACATCCTTATTTTATGATTGTTATTCAGGAATATTTAATACTAGTGAAAATGCTACTCAGTTAAACTTTTTAAGCACTCCAATTAGTATATAATTCGTCAAGATTTTGCACATATGGAATTACGACTCCACTCATTCATGGTAATATTGATCTTATAATACATATTATTTCACCCTAAAAAATCTCTGGATAGGACCTACTCACTGACCCTTCATCCTGTAATCAGCAACTTTAAATTGTAATGGGACCTTATATAATGGAACTTTAAAAGTTCAAAGTTCCATTCAGTTATGAGCCTGCCGGTTTGGTAAAAGCTTTAGAATTTACTGTTCACTTGATACTTTCTTCAGATAAATGTCTCAACAATCAAGGAAAAAAATTCTGAGTTACAATACACTTTTTTCTCTACCAATCCTATTGCTTTTTTATTTACTGAAGGCTCTTTGAACAACAAAAGTATTTAAGTCAAAAATACTTTATAAAAAATTAAGAGTATTCAACAAGGCATGGACTTCAAATTGGATAACTAGAGCTTTTCTCAACCTTATCCATTTTCTTAGGGAAATATCAAGTGAATTATACTTTATTTGCTTGAATGTGCATACTGAATTCTAAAAATTATATATATTTTTTCAACAATTGAAACTTTTATGACATGCAGTATCTGTATATCTTTGCGAAACAATCAAGAATATAAGTGCATAGTGAACATAAAATTAACTATAAATTATTTACAAATACAACTGTCTGATGAGATTTCATATTTGGAATTGTAAACTTCATATTATGGTTCAAATTTCGTCGTTGTAAGTCAAATTACAAAATTATTATATTTCTGAAATTTTAAAATACCCACATTTAGAATGGATATAGTAAAATACTTTGTGCAGGAACAATAAATAAATAAAATTTAATTTTTTAAATGCTTCCAAAAGATGAATTCAAATATACAATTTCTAAACTTGAATGTCATTGTCAAATGCCTAGTTTAGCAATCTTCTCAGAAGAAGACATATTTTAAGCACGTTGAAATACTCAATTGTTGCCTATCAACCTCGATTAATTCAAAAACAGAATTATTGGAGAACAGCAGAATTCGATTCGAAATATGCTATTCCAATACTCTTATTATCCATTCAAACAGTAAGTTCTGCTGAACAGCCAAGACAGCGGAATCAGAAAGTTTTCCAAACAAAAGGAATTAGAACACACATCTATACTGGGTCTGAGAATACTTATAGTTCATTGAAATACTGCTTCATTTATTTCGGCTTATAACATGTAATTGCAAAAATTTTCAGTTTATCTGCAGAATATTTGCAAATAATCAGCAATCTAAGTATTAGTTTCTCTTTTCATAGATATTTCTTTACTAAACGAGAAAAAAATGTTGTAATGATATTGATAAAAGCTCAGTATAAGTAGTTGCATTAACTAACAGATAAACAAGACAAGGAAATTTTTTTAAATAATAGCTACCAAGGAAATTAAGAGCTTACGATACTACCAAATTGAAAAAGGAAAATAAATTCAAATGCAAATTGTTAATATCCCTTTAACTACATGACTCTCTGTCTTTCTAGGAACACAGTATTTTAAAAACTGAAAAGTTAGATAGTAGAAATTTAGAATATGGCCTCAAAATTCAAATTGTAGAACGTGAAATTTTTAATGAAATCTATTAAAGAGAATTTATCTGTAAATATATGAACAAGAAAATTCAACGACTCAGTTATCTAGATATGGTTCTTTTATGAAAAATGTAGAAATTTGAATTTGAGCCAATTACGAAAATTTGTTAATTGTTATTAAATCCAATATTGTTTGTTATCTACAAATATTTGAACGTGATAATTCTAAAATACCATAAACAAGATAAATTATATCTGATGTACAAATTTAACATCAAAATTATAAATTCGTTCAATTTTGGATATTATCAGTCAAAGAAAAATACTCAATTTCCTGTGCTATTTGAGGGGAAAAAATGAATCTTATTGAGATAATAATAAAATTCAAGGCCGTGTGTCCTCTATGGGATTTTTAATGAATGTTTAATTAAAGATAATTTTTAATAGTATAGTATTTAAAAAAAACCTTCTTTAAGATTATTAAATCCAATATTCAAAACATGACATGTTATATTTTACAAATGCAGCAAAACTATCTACAGGATAATTACATAAATCATAGTTACATAGCATTCACTATATCATTAACTCTCAGAAGCATTTTCCAATTCTTTCAATGCATTGATAAATAATCTATGAACGTAGTATTGAAAAGTGAAATTTGTAATCAACTGATAACTTTTTATAATTAATTTTAGATGAATAATTCATCAATAACATTAAAATTGAACAAATTAAACAATGAAACAAATTTAAAAGAAAAATACAGATTACTTCAAAACAACTTACAGAGAAATACAATCTCGTAAATCCAGTATTTTCATCCAAATAACCCTAAAAATATATAAAAATTAAAATATAATTTTTATTCTAAAAGTCAGCCGAAATTATAATAAAGAAACGCTATGAACAAGAAAGTTTTCATGTTAAGAATTTAAGGCAACATCATTTACAACATTGATTTAATTTTGAAAAAAAAAGTAATTGTTATTTTTCAAAAGTAGTAGTAAAAGTTAAAGTTCAAAAATAAAAAATATTTTACATATATCATTTTTTATTTTTTAAATTTGCGCATGAAATTCCATTTTTTATCAACTTTAAGTTATTAGATTGAATTACAGCTTTTTTAATTGACTTTTTAAACTTGTATTTTATTAATATCTCTTTAATTTCTCATAATCCAATATAAAACAATTAAGGTAAAGTTTTGATGACATGAAAAAATTCTATAATAAAATTTAGATATCTTTGAATTCAAATTAAAAAAAAAATATTTTTCTATTTCATTTTGTGTTTCTAAACAAAATAAATTGTAAACAAAAAGACTTGGTTTAATGAAATTGAGTAAGCTATCTATATGCAAATTTATAAATTTCTTTCAAATTTCAGACAATATTTTTACAGGAAATATATTTTCCTGTTCATCCACCTGCATTGAAACACTAAAAATAAAAAAAAATACGGAAAACGATATGAATAAAAATTTTGTAAGTCGTTTTATCATAAGAAATGTAGATCTTCCTTTATATTTGTATATATATTTATGTGTGTAGTGATATTTTAAAACCCAATTTAAATCTTAATTAATTTCCTAATTTTTATCTTAATTTAACCCGTATTAACTTCATTCCAAAATGATCTTGTTTTTCCTGATCCCATTTCACTTTTTAAAAAATTTAATTAATTCTACTCGCGCTTTATAAAACTTCTGATTATACATTTTCTCATGCTCTGTGAAGGGATAAAAATCTCTAATGTTTACAAAATTCTTTTAAAGATACCTAAGATTCCCTTTCCTAAAACTGCATGCATAAAAGAAACCCCTTTAAAATTCTCACAGCAAAACCACTGAAGGGAAAAATTCCTGTCTCTTTTGCTCTTGTGTCGCGATGTAAACTGACGCACCAGTTATTCTTTGTAGGAAAATTATGCCTCTCATTGTGAAATAAATCCAAGTTTAAATTTTCAAAAACGTATCCTGAACGTATACATTATGATCCTAATTTTCACTGCTCTACAAATGATTTAACTTTTGTAACCAAACAAACAAACAAAAAAAAAACATGGGAGAGCATATTCCTCTAATATAATTTTGTATACTTGCACCGTCGAATTGTATTTTTTCCTGAAATAAATACATAACATCGGTTTTATTGGCTTCATTGCTAAACTGGCTATCCAAAAGAAGACTCTAAGTTTGCACCTGAAAATTTTACCAGATAACGGAAGAGTGAGAAATTTTAAAACCTTTTTTGTGTGTTTGAATAGAAACAAAAAAAAAAAAAAAAAAAAAAAAAAAAGAGAGAGAGAGAGAGAGAAAGAGGACTTTCGAGGATGTTTAAGTAAAACTTTGAATTAACTAGTTGTCGGTGTTAAAAAGACCTGCAAAATGATTCATGAAATGCTAATTAGATCAGAAGTAAATAATTACAAATAAAAATAATTATTTTGTTTTTAAATTTTAGGGAAATTTTGAGATAACCATTTAAGTATATGCCTTATAGAAGAAAATAAATGGTAAAATGTTCATTTTCTCTCTCTCTTTTGTTTTTTTAATGAACAGAATAAGTTTTCTATTTCCCTCGCAACAGATAAAGTCAAATTAAATTTGTTCCTTTCACTTTGAGCGAGTTCCTATGCATCCCCCCAAAACACACAATAAAGAAGTATTACCACAATCCATTATTTTAACTAGCCCATTAATTTATTTAGATTCAAACTCTGAAAATGGGGAAGCAAAACAGAAAACCACGTTCTTACCGATCTTGGCTAATTCTATCATCAAAAGAATTATACATATGGGGAGATCTGGATATCATACACTTTTTATTTCACTCTCAAATTTCTGGTAGTAAATTTGGGTAAATTTTTATAAGTTATAAATAACTTTTCTAGACAATAATTTCGGATTAATACTTGAAATGTGGCTAATTTCACATGTATAGAAAATGCATTTTTAGTTAGTGGTGAGTGTTTTCTGTATCCATTTTTCTTGCCAAATTAAAAGTTAAAACGACATTAATGACAATATTTAATTATGATGGAACATAATATAGAAGTGCAAATATGCCAGTATAAATATCCGCGAACCATTTGGAGTTATGGCGACCCAGCTACTTAGCCAAAGAACTTTTTTTACGTCGGAAATTCATTCAATATTATGGTTCTTTTATTACTGATATCATAAATTGTTGAGACAGTATTGAATCTTATGATAGAATGAAATGTTACTTAAAGGAAAGTAAACACTTAAGGAAAACTGAGAATATACATCATATTCAAAAATACATTCTTCTGTTTTTTTTTCCAATTCAAAGTAAATTTAATGTTTTTTAGGCTTTAATATTAAGAAAAACAGCCGAATCCACTAATCATAAATTAATATGGTCATGACATCATGACTATGTTTTGTCAGCTTCATTTTATCACATAGGTGAAATTATGAATGCATCTAATTCATAAACTTTTTCTTAAATTTAAAACGGCTTCATGTTTAACTATGTAAACAATTTTATTTCTTTCATACTACTCCCACGAAAATTTCTTAATAAAATGGGAAATAGTAACGAAAAACGTAAGACAAAAAGAATATCAAGAATAGGAGAAATTGAGATAAAAGTATATGATGAAAGAGAAAGACTAAGTCAATACAGACTAGCGGCAACAACATCATTTTCGACGACAGATAAGTCTCAAAGTCCTGCTATTGTTGGTATTCAAAAATGTCTAATTAGCCATAATTGGAGTTCAGACAGTTTAATGTTTATACCAAATATTGACAACTATTTTGGAGACAACTGCAATGCACACATAATGATGAGGACAATGCGCCTGAAAATAAATATCAATATTTTCTCTAGAAACTGTCAGTGGAATACTGCAATATTGTCGAAAACCTCACAAGATCAATTAAAATCGTGTTTAGCTTAAACGCATGATTGGCAGAAAATGAATTTTTGGTAAAGCTTTATATTGAAGTTGCTATAACTGATAATCCATTTTTCAAAAGCATGAAACTTCATAAGATCATCCCTCTGTGGTAAATTTCAATAGTATCTGAAAATATTGGAGACATTCAAAATTGCTACTAACAAATATACTTCTGTAGATTATCCTATAGTTGAATCTTATTTTCAGAAATAGTTCTTAGTCGCATGAAACAGAAGTGCTTCTCCGACAGTCTCAACTGATGCTAAAAAAAACTATTATCTAATTTCATGGCTACTATTAAGACATAAATTAAAGCAGGAAAAAATTAATATAGAAATGACTGCTTTTGAAATAAGTATAGATGAAAGTCGGTAATCATCTAAGAAATAAAAAAGAGAATTTTCCCGCATAAAAAGTATCTAAATTTACCAATTATTAGTTTAATAGATTTTACTATAGTTTCAAACGCTGTGATGAATATATATGATTTTTGCACTGCAAAGCATTTGGCTTTATATTGTGTTTCTGCTAAAAAAAGTTAGTTTGACTGAGAAACAGTGTATTTAAAAAAAGCATCGCTTTTTTATGTATTTAATCCAAAATACAGCCAGTAAATGTCACTTTAAAAAATACTTAACAAATATTACTAAGATTTGTTATACATTGTGATGAAGAAATAACAGGATGTGCTCGGAGCCTTGTAGCGTGCTATGTACTGGAAGAAATATAATAAAATTTGGTCACCATACACATTAAAGTATGCTGCTTTGATTTATCAAGAAAAAAATATTAGTACCAAAAAACGCCAATGGGGAAATCCTGGCGCTGCAAGCTCGTAATATGTGGAAAAAGAATACATTACTGCAAATGGAAACAATAAATAGCAACAAACCAAATACCAATGAAAAATGTTTATTATAGCAACTTACAAATTTGGCTCAGTGTGACCACCAACGTGATGTTCCAATAACTGCATGCGGTACACGAGCTTTTCGTCGGTGACTCGTAGAATATCAGCATTTATTATCTGTCACGTAATTTTATTTGATATTTTAAAGTAGGAATGTCAGAACATATTCTTGATACACAACACCTTTCAAGTGAACCAGAACCGGAAATCGCCAAGATTCAGATCAGTGCCATCAGTTAATGGGTGTTATCTTATACGGATAAAATTTCAGGACCTTACGCAATATCTTCTGCATCGTCGAGAACGGGGTATTTGTCGTGACGTTGAACGTGCACTGATGATAACCTGCTTATTAGCTATCGCCTGATCCATAATGGTAGTTGCAACTTCTTCAACTTGTTCCTGCCTTATAACTTTACGTTTTCGGCCTGGTTGCACACAGAGAATTACTGTTGTTTCAAATCTTTCAACCATTTTTTGTAAGTTAGTTATGGTCATCGGTCCTCTTCGTAACTGTTTTAACCGCCGGTACTGGCATTTTCAACCCGCTGATAAAACAGCTTGACTAATAAGGCGCATTCACATAGTGACAACGCAATAGATGGGCGAATTCTTGCAGAATGGCATAAAATCCCTCAACCCTTCCTTTCATCTTCGATGTCATGTCAAAAAGTACCCATATAAACAAATTACATAATAAAGTTTTCGACTGCAGGAGCCAGGATTTCCTCTATCGGCGTTTTTTAGCACTAATTTGTTTCTTGATAAATCGAAACCGCATACTTTAATGTGTGTGGTGGCCAAATTTTGTTATATTTCATGCACTACTTAACACGCTACAGGGCTCCGGACAAATCCTGTTATTTCTTGATCACCCTGTATTATGTTCTAGAAACAAAGAATTAGTTAAGAAAGATGGAAATCTCCAAACTGGAAATCAATGTGTAAAACAATACTCACACATGCTATTTGGAGTCTTGCAGATAAAATGAGATTTGAGATAAATGTGAGCATACATTTTACATAGGGTATTGCAAAATTCGACCGACAAATTCAGAGGGGTGATAGTAGGCATCAGGAGGATAATGAAGTCCCAAAGGACGTTTAATTGCAGAAAATCGCAAAAATATAGAAAGTCGGAAAACTGTTGGAAACTGTAAAAAATTAATAAATGATGTTTCAACTAGGGATTGCAATACCGGTATACCGAATAGGGAATGCAATACTGAATTGCAATACCTAGGAATTGCAATACCGAATACCGGTATTTTGAGGCATTTATACAATTTTGTAATACCGGTATTCACAAGTTTATATACCGTTTTTTCAGTATTTACAAGAAATTTTTAAAATTGTTTTCACTATATGTTTAGGGATCGCGAACATAGCAAAATAGTATACGTTTTTGTTTTTATGTCTTCCTAACGGGCGAAATTAATTAGCTAATTAATGACTTAATTGCTTAAATCTAAATTAGTGAAACATGGATTATCCCTGAAAGAAGATATTGTATCCATAAATACTGATGGAGCAACAGTTATGAAAAAAGTTGGAAAGTTGATTGGTGCAAATCGGAATTCAATTGTGCTATGCACATGGAATTCAATTAGGAGTAATAGATGTATTATCCAACAAAAAAAAAAAAAAGAAAAGAAAAGAAAGAAAGAAAGAACAGAAGAATCCAAATAGTGTGGATATAGAAACTTCGGATTCCAACTTTGAAGAGAGTAAGAGTGAGAGTATATTGACAATGAAGATAATGACAATGTACTTGTTGAAGAAGATATTGCTAATGAGGATGAAATATTAACCATTAAGAATTGCTTCCTATAATTTATAAAGTTCGAAATATTGTTAAGATATTTAAACGTTCTCGTATAAAAAATGATATATAACTAAAATATATACTAACTGAAAATAAAACAGAATATATATTAAAATTAGATTCTTAAACACGTTGAAACAGTTTACTTCTAATAATGGAACGATTTTTGAAACTGAAAAATCCAACCCAAAAAGCAATAATCGACTTAAACCTGTAAATTAATTTTTCAGATAGTGAATTCGATTTAATATCCAGAACTATATTAGCTCTATTTCCAATAAAACTGACTATTGAGGCATTATGTCGGAGAGATTCTAATTTATTTACAGCTAATGCAACAATAAATTTCATGTTGCAGTCACTGAAAGAACAGCACACATAACTATCTGAAGAATTATATATTATATTGAAAAATCGCACAGAAGAAAGGCCTACCGAAATAGAAAATTTCTTACGGTATTTACATAATTATAATTATTTTAAAATTGAAAATGAAAAAGAAGAAAAGAAAATTACCAATTCAAATCTGATTAAGTTTAGAGTGAATTTTCTTAAAATTTTTTACCCACAAATCTATCCACATTCAGAAGAATTCGGTTCAGTTATTGAAGATTATGATGACACTAATGTCGATAGTGAAAAGGAATTATCTCTTGAAAAAAAATTAGAATTAGCGATAAATAAAAAAAAATTTCAACGAACCGAAATACAATATAGAAATCAGCTATATGCAAAACCATCCGACGAGAAATTGATTCATTTGAAGATGAGGGATTTAGAGGTAAATACTTGGAAAAAATATATCGCGCATTGCTAACAGTATCACCAACTAGCGTAGATACCTAAAGAGCGTTTTCGACAGCTGATAATTTTTACACAAAATTACTTTTCAGACTTAATGACAGTACAATTGATGCATTATGTTTTTTAAGATCACATTTCAAAAATTTGTAATAGTACCACAGACTAAATATTGATATTTACACTTTTTTTGTGATTTAAATAAATAAGATGTACCTTTACCTTTTTGTGATTCTTTATATACTGTTATAATTTATAAGTTACAAATTATTTTTTGTGATATTTACACTCTCTAATAAAACTGGCAAATAAAACAAAGAAGCACCTGTGTTTTCTTTCTTTTTCTAAAATTTCTAATACCGGTATTAAGATCTAAAAAAATAAATACCGGTATTGAAATTTGGGTTCGATATTGCAATCCCTAGTTTCAACTAAGAATTTTTTTAAGTAAAAGCACATTCTTAAAAGTTTTCTTTCATGCTGGTAACGTACGGATTTGATCATATAGGGGGTCATAAATTACTAAAAACGAAAAAGTAGTTTAGAACCCATATTAGCAAATATATTAAAACTTGAAGAAAAATAAAAACTTGAAAATGTAAGGAATTTTATATTCTATAATTTGATATAAGCGTGTAATGTGAGAACTGAGGAGTTTTAAAGATATTTAAGCAAAACTAAAATGGCACCAGAAAACATCGCTGCAACATCAGTTAACAGAGAGCGTTGTCAAATTCGAAAGACAGATTCAGAGCAAGGATAATAGGCATTAAGTAGATGCAAAATTACCAGAATACATAGGATCTCAGGTAACGTTTATTCTGTGAAAATCGCAGAAACAGACGTCGAAAAGACAATTAGAAAAGACAAAAGCAATTAGAGAATGGCCCTATGAATGCGAGGATTAGAAACAAGGTAATCAAGAAGAAGCTTCCAGGCATGTAAATTTTTCCTTCTTTCGAGAAAAATAAAATCAGTGAGCAAGTATTCATTAATGAACATTGCAGATTTGATGGTCGTTATGCTTCATTCGCACACAAGTCAGATTTCACGAATGTAACTAAAATGTGCTGATGCTCCATCATGCATTAACCAAATTGTCAGTGGTCCCTGCAGTAAATCCGGAAGAACATGCTGGAAGAAAACAAGGTACTTTTTGCCACTGAGGTATTCGGGCAGAATATACGGTCAAAATAGATGGCTCTGCACAGATATTAATATCACACTTGTGTTGCAACGTTCGACGAGATAGTGATGTGGAGATTTTCGAATGACCACATATTCGCATTGTGGCTTTTAAAGACATTTTATCTCGTAAAGCAGGCTTCATCTGAGAATAAAACTCTAGAAGAAAAGTATTATCTTCCTGTGTAGCATCAAGCATCCAGAGTGCGAATTCCAATCGATTTGTGATTTTCATTGGAAAACGTTACCTGCGCCCCTATGTTTTCTGGTAATTTTTCATTTACTTAATGCCTATTATCCTTCCTTTGAATTTGTCTTTCCAATTAAACAATGCTCTCTTCGAACATCTGTACTGATGTTCAGCGATGTTTTTTGGTTCCCATTTTAATCTTTTTTAAATATCATTAAAACTCCCCAATTCTCAAACTACACGCTTATATCAAATTATAGACTATGAAATTCCTTACACTTTCAAGCTTTTATTTTCTTCAAGTTTTAATATTTTTGCAAATATGGGTTTTAAACTACTTTTTCTCCAGTAATTTACGACCCTCTAGATTATCAAATCCGCATGTTACCAGCATGATAAAAAAACTTTTAAGAATGTGCTTTCACTTAAAAGAAATTCGTACTTGAAACATCATTTGTAAATTTTTATTAATTTTTTACAGTTTCCAACAGTTCACCGACCCTCTATATTTTTGCGATTTCACCAATTAAACGTGGTTTGGGACTCCAAGTTGTACGGTGATTCTTTATCCTCCTGATGCCTACTATTAGCCCTCTGAATTTGTTGGTCGAATTCGGCAATACCCTGTAGAATCAGATAAAGGAAATCCCAGGAAATAAATGTTTTGTGTTATTGCAGCATAAATCCATTTTTTATTCCGTGATTACAATGCACTTGTTAACTCAATTGCATGAACTAATGAGCTTGAAGATATTATCAAACTTGAGTAATGATCCAAACGTTATTCAAATGTTCCTTGTAGCTAATGTAACAGGAAAAGTTATGATAGGAAAGCAAAAAATTTTAATTGCGGTCTAATAGCATACAGACATTTCTTGGAGGGGCTTTCTCAAATAAAGTATCTGAATGTGATGTCTCATTAAGCCCTACTATGATTGGAATTTTCCTTTTTGTAAAAGAACTGAAATGGAGAAATTAAATTTCTTGGGGTTACTCAATTTCAAAATTCATTATCGTAAATTTTCAAGATAATCTGTATTGGGCTACGAGAAATTATTTTATACTTTTTAATCTGTTTTAAAAACATGGTATGTTCAATTTTTTTTATTTTGATTATTATATCCATTTATAATCGAATTATCACTGTCACATCATTTTATGTATTCTTCATAAGTTTTCACATGAAAACAAATTAAAAATTAATTCAGTTTCCGAAAAAACGAAACAAGTAGAAGATGCAGTTTCAAATCCTTGAAATGAAAGGCGTATCATATTTTAGGGTTTGTACATTTCACTTTACAAACAATAATTTTCTGTATATACATAAATGTAATAATAATAATGCAAAATATAAACCACTGTTTTCAAGATAATAAATAATTATTATTTGTTATAAATTTTCGGTTTTCCATTAGTCGGAATTTTTTTTTGTCCCATAAGCGAATTTGAATTTAAAAGACGTCCATCAATTTATTTTTATGCTATTATTTATAGTCTCTTAATCTGACCTCCATTACTGATCGATATTTCAGTATTGGTATTTCACCAATGCATTCACTATTGAAAAAAAAATCAATTTTTCCATATGAAAGCTCAAGATACCTGTATATATCATCGATAGTTACCCGTATTCTTACATTTTCAATAGAAATCTCAAAATCTTTATTTAACTATACATTTTCTACGGAAGAAAAATTTGACCGATTCATCAGCTACAGACTCTATATACATTTCGGTAAATTTATTTTCGCCTGGCTTCTGAGGGCATCTAGATATTACATAAGTGGTCTCGTACTTACAATACCCAAAATATTTGAATGGAATCAGTAAAGCACTTCTTCACTGTAAATTCTCTATGGGAAAATAGTAGTGACAAATCACTATATATTGATTTCATAAACGATTAATTCATTTCAAAGCTTATGGCCTTGAGATATGGAATCAGTAGTCATCTTCTATCTCCTCACACATTTCAAGTTTCGAGAAATATCTCAAATATGCTACTCTCTTCACTTTATATTCTCTATTAAAATAAAAACTAAATAAATGAAACTTTTATGGAAAAAAATCGATAACCTTTATTTCATTTGAGCGTTACAAATGAGATTTTAGGAATGATCGCCTTCCTTCCATTCCTGTTGTTTAAAAGAAATCTTTAAAAAAAATGTTGCTTTAATTCTTACTTTCTAGGAGAAAAATCCCGACAGAATGACTCATATCATTTAAACCGATGACGTAAAATTTAATTTTCATATGAAAGTTCACAGCTTCTATTCTTCATCAGTTATCGCTCGTCACTTCCATTCTCCATTTTGAGACTATATTGTTAAATTCATCTTCAAACCATAACGCTATAACGCTAAAAATATATCAACTAGCCGATTTCCCCAATTCATTCTGCCACATTTCTTCAACCGTAAACGGAATATCTAGAATTAAGCTACAGTAAAATTATTTTAAATACTTAGAATTATTTAAAATATACTTACTGGCATTGGGTATTTCCACGCAGGCCCAACAACAGGTGGGCGAATGATCGCAAATGGAAGATCTGACGCCATATCTTGAAGGATATTTTCCGATAAGCATTTACTGAAAGGATACCAACAGGGCCAGTCAGGTTTACATAATGAAGCCAATTTCAGAAGTTCATCATCGGTTTCCTCCCTAGAAAAGCAATAAAATCGTAAAATTTCTAAATTCTTTTGGTTAAATTAAAAATCTGACGTCGTAAATCCGAGCTGAAAATGAAAATCTAAATAGAAATGCCTAGGAGAAAATTTACTAATCAATAACTATATTTGTGCCAATCTGAAAATTATCAGAAAATTTGTGTATATAACAACGTTTGATTTCAAGGAAAAGATTTTTGTTTTGACATTTTATCTAATTATCAAGTTTTAATTATTCTTAAATTCCATTAGATTAAGTTTACTCGACGAAAATATAATTATTTTTCATTCTTAATTAACAAACTAAATTTTACATTTTTGTAGGGTAAAAAATTACTCGCCATTCTTGCTTTTAAAAGAAACTGAAATCTACATTTTTTTTTCAAAAAAGATTCAAAATTTTGGATAGTTATCGGAAACCTAAATATTTTTCTATTTGACCCAAATATATTTTTGGTAAATTTGTAATTACAATAAAATTTAAACTTGTTTTCAAATTCAAATTTTGAAGTTCAAAACAAAATTTTTCGCGATATATCCTAACAAACATTATTTAAATCGTTAAATAATACGTGCCATCGAATGCTCTAGAAAGCATAGGTATTTACAACCCTTTTATTGTGGAGTTTCTACCTCTTATCCTTCAATTGCCACAAAAATATTTACCTTTTTTCAGTACTTAGAAGAATTCCAATATGTTTAGAGTAAGTACTGATGGGATCATCGTTTCAATGTTGGAATCTTAACCATGTTTGGTAATGTTCATAATGTCAGAAAATACATTTAATTAGTGAATGCATTTATTGGTAATTTTCTTTCCAGTTGCTAAGCTATTCAAGAGGACAAAATAAATGCTCTTAGTGCTGAATTATATTACAGTTTCTGTCTCAAATTTGTTACTAATATCATTCCCTATTTTTTGTTATTGAAACTGATCATTATATCTTAGCTTGAAAAATGCAAATACGGAAGAATAAGGTACCAATTGTGAATTCTAAGTGCAGAACGTAGAGGAACACAATTTAAACAACTAACTTTAAAAGAAGTCTTAACTGGTATCTAAGTTGAGAAAAATATGAAATATATATATATATATACTTTTGGGCATCGAGAAATGTCTGCGCATGTAAAGGAACTCTATAAATTTCTTCTTTTGATGGTAAATGAAGATGGTTGCAGTTAGAATAAGATGTTGAAGTATAAATCAGCACCTAAAACATAAAAAAAAGTTACTTTGCACTTACTCTTGTACAATATATATTATAGACCAAAATATATACAGTACTGAAAATACATTTGCTGACAGAGTATGTCGACTCTTGCAACTTTTATGCCCAATAAAGAGGAAATAGGCTTTTTGTGCATTTAATTTTCATTTGGTTTAATTACATCAGTTCTCTCTATTGCAGTTACAAGCCAGTAATTTTGAAATGGATATTATAATTAAAAATAGTAGGAAGTTGGAGAGACACTGGTATATTCACATGATATATTTATTACATTTAGTTTCCTCTCCAAGCCTACACGTCACAGCACTTGCAATGAAATTAATTAACAACGTGAAATTTCATGTGCATAAGTTCTAAGCGTGATCATTATTTGGTAGGATTTAGTTCTGATCGCGTAACGCTTCTTTTTTGAAACCTAGATTTTAAGACAGAATATCTTCGTCATATTTATCCTGGAAAAAACGTTTATTTTTTTATTTTAAGTATTTTAAATGCCGTTTTTTAACAGCTCGAGAAATATATTGAGTGTGACATCATACTTTTAAACTTGGGGGAAAATTATGAATATTACTCCTAAGAAATTAGATGCTTACTTTTACTCCATTCTAGCAAAAAGACATTTGCCAATTTACCCTAGTTTCAAAATAAAAGATGCCAGCCTACACATATGGTTGCGTTTAATACTATATCTGTAATATTCCGATTTTTAAGTTTTATAATTATTCCAGCTTGGCCACATTACTGTTTCAAATAGATTTCTTAGCGAAAAAAATATTAATAAAATTTGAATTATTTCTTCTACTACAGAAGTGGTTTCGAAGGGAAGAAGTAACTAGAAAATTAGTAGAAAAGAATTCTGAGAGTGATTTTAGGAATGGTATCAATTATGATTGGTACATTACAATTTTTGTAACATTTCTATCCGGTATTCTGTGCTCTTATTTATTTGGACATGCTCTTATACAACAACACTACAAAATTATCAACACTAAATTGCTATAGAAAATTTTTCCTTAGCTAAGAGATTTTGAAACACTATGTCGTGGACTATAAGCTAACTCGCGTAAACTTATATGAACAATGGTTTCAATGAGATGTTAAAAAACTAGTGACCTTATTGTATATAAAGACTATAAAGGTTTCAAGATAATAACAATGATGTATCGGTACACTATTAAATTTCCAATCCTCATAAAGTAAAATATCTTTCAATAATAAAGCTCTATCAAGTATAAACTCTTCATCCCACCGATAAATAAATAAATAAAGGAGAAAAAAAACCCCGCCTATTTCTGTAAGAGTGTACAGTAACCTTTTATTTCGGCGAAACTGGGATCATCAAAATGAATGCTATTTTTAGTGAGGCATTATGCGCACTATTGCAGTGTAGCAGCATTCATATTTATTATGACACCTATGAGCAAGCGGTTGAGTATGGTGGTTATTATAAAAACTGTCACATATATCGACAAAGCAATATCAATTTCTTTCAGTAACATATATTTTTAGCTGCATTAGAGTTTACAATGTTAATTAATAGTATTCTTTTTTTATATAGTAAGAGTAATTAATTTTCTTATTTTTTATTGCCTTACATTAGAATGAATTCGATATTTAAAATCTACAAGATATATTTTAATTTTTAAAAAATATTTTCGTTATATTAGATGATATACCTAGCATTAGCGATTTTAGAAAACCCTCTAAAGCTGTTTTTATTTGTAAATTTGAAATATTTATAATATTTGTCCAGAAAGTTTTGCTTACAAATGCTGAAACAATTAGTGAAAAAAGTTGAATAATTAAATTTTCATTGATAAAAAAAAACTTGAAAATATACTAATTCAATAATTTTTTTCAGATGCCATTATCCCCTGTACTACTAAATGTTTTTTCTTAGAATTTTTCTAATTCATTTCTGATCGTCAATAGTAAAAATATTTCATTTGCATGCGAGACAATTATTTTCCGAGTGGTGCGCTTATGTTTTCTTTTTGTCATCATTAATCACTACTTAAAAAATTTTTAAGAATCATCAACAGATATATATTAGCATTAACGAGAAAATTAAAAAAAACATTAGTAGAGAAGTTCAAAGTCTTAGCATTATATACAAAGGAGTACCTATAAATATTTTTATTTCAAAATCGTCTACCTAAATTTTAAAAAAAAATATTATCATTTAAAAAACTGCACATAAATGAAATTGTTATCATTGAAAGGTTAAATTTTTTAATTTTTAAATGGTGTAAAAGTGAAATTTTGGAATAATTTTCTCCAAAATTATTATAAAAAACTGCCACAATTCTGGTTATTTCTCATAACTTGAAATCCTTGCTTTCGTTGAACGTCTGTTTCATTTGTTTTCAAAAGTTTTGCTTTTGTTGATTATTGAGCTATGACTGCTTTCAGGTAAATTTAAATCACTTCTTCAATGGCATTAAAAATGATGTTAACAGATATGTATAAAATAAAACAGAAATTCTCTAAAAATAGTGGTAGAGTCATATTTGGGATAATTTATTGCCACCTGATATGAGTTTGAGAATTTAAAAATATTTTTGTTTTAAATATGTTTATTTGAGAAACTGAGAAATTGAGTTATGATAAAAATTATAATTCTTTCATAATTAAAAAAGAATCTTTAAATAAAATCTTAGAAAAAAAGGAATTTTTTTAAAAATTTAAATATGTTTTGAAGATGAATAAAATTAGATTTTTAAATTAAAAATCAGTTTCATTCTGTAACAAAAATGTTTAGGTGTTGAAAATATGACAAATGTATCTTGTAATAAATGAAAATATTAAGTAATGAATACGAATATTGGTATCATTTTAAAGAACCTTCTTCTTTCTGTTAGAAATACATAGTTAAAAGATTATTCAGGAAACAAATTTAAAATTTTTATCGGAAAATATATTTTTGTACTTACGCAAAAATTCTTCATCCTTCGACAAAGATCGATCATGGTTTTAGTGCTGCTACTATTTCGTTGGATCATAAATCTAAAATCAGCAAACAACATCAGTTAATGAATTGAAATATTTTCTTCATTAAAATAATGATAAATACTAACTCTCTTTAAAAATACAAGAAGTGTGCTACATACGAAATATTTATGTTTCTTAAATATCTATTGATATCTAGTTTTCCTATCACAGTTTAGAATTACCATTTATTAAAAATTTCAAAATTGTAATACAAACACACACATACATACATATAAACACTTAAACATTATATTGAATTCTGTTAATAAGAAGAAATTAGAAATTTCAGAAATAATGATTTAGAACAAAATTAAAAATAAAAATTATACTCTGCATGTAAAAACCTCATACGATTTATATGTAATGATAATCAAGCCAAATTAGAATTCTTCGGCTCGTATTTTCATTTACTTTTTAGGCTAAAATCAATATGAAATCAACATAAGACTGACAACATGATATATATATATATATATATATATATATATATATACAAAAGTATAAAAATCAAGTTAATAGGAAAAACAAATAAACCAAATAAAAAAATATAACAAAATAAAAAAAAGAATCCGGTCTAAAAAAAGTGATCTTTTCTGTTAAGGAAATGCAGACAATTAAGTCTAATAATGATTCCTCGTGACCCGAAAATCCCCTGAAATTAGGCCCAAGAGATATACCATTTTAACAGAAAGGAATCCTTTCCTTTTTTTAATCCCTGCCTGAGGGTGACCCTTGAAAGTCTTCAGGCCGGATTCTTTTTTATATTTTGTTATATTTTTTTTATTTGGTTTATTTGTTTTATCTATTAACTTGATTTTTATACTTTTGTATCAGTTCATCTGTGTTTTAGAAGTAGCTGCATTTGCGCTCTCTAAATACTATGAAGTTTTTTTCTGTTCCATTTTTGGTTTTAGTTTGAATAGGAAATAATTTTTAGTTGCGATTTCGAAACTGTTTTGTTTTCGTTTTCATTTTAGCTTCGTTTTCAAACTATTCCTTACTTTAGATTGGTTACTTACTTATATATATATATATGTATGTATGTATGTATGTATGTGTGTGTGTGTGTAATGATATTTTAAACTTTTAATTTAGCCTATAGTTATTTCATTCTCTTATTTCCTGATAATTAATTCAAGAGAAGCTTTATAAAATTGCTGAATCTGCTAAATACTGACACTTTTACACGCTCTGCGTGAAAGGATAGAAAATTGTCCAGCAAACACATTCTTTATAAAAGATCCCTGTGTTTCCCTTACTCGTGATTGAAATGTGTCAGAAATCCCTATCAGAATCTTATTAATGTATTAGCATTGTAAAAAAGCATTTTCTCTATCAATATCTAATGTTATATAAGAGATAATTTATTTCTCGCTCTTCCACACTTCTGCTCTTGTAACGCGCTGTGGCAGACG
>JAPMOR010020195.1:29943-41783 GCA_026543865.1 Argiope aurantia
ATATATATATATATATATATATATATATATATATATATATATTGTGATTTGAATACGCAGTTATTGAAATAAGCAAAAATAAATGGAAAAAAAATTAAAGGATTACAGCCAAAAATTATAAAATTTGTATATTTTGCTTGAAACTCGAAAAAAAGTTAGTTCTTGCATTTTTATTTTATTTTCGTAAAAAATTTCAATGAAAAGTTACCTTATTGGCTTCATTAAATTTATATCCGCCGCACAATGATAAACAACAGAAACTTGCTCTGCAATACGCTGTAAATCATCTTCATTCATTCCAAATTCATGGCATGATATATCTCCAGTTATGGCATGAACTTTTTCCAACATTTCAGGTCTCTTTTCTTTTAAAGTTTTGAAAACCTTGCAAAAGAGAAACAATTTATTATGGTTTATTTTTTGTAGAAATTTGTTACAGTTATATCCATTAATTTCTTAAAAAGTACAAAATATCAGACTCTACAATAAAACATTAAACATATATTACATATATTAAATTATTCATCTCCGTAGTAGGAAATAAATTTAAATCTAAACATAACGATACTTAAAATTGAAGTTATTTAAACGATTGCGATTAATTTATTATTCAAATAAATTCGCAAACTGTTTCAAAAATGCTCAAAGGATTAATAAGTTGTTTTCTATATTTTTTTCTATATTTTTCAAAAATGCTCAGAATATTAATAAGTTGCTTTCTATATTTTACCATACATAGAAATAATGTAGGGAAATTATAGATATCGATAGGGAAATTATAGAAAATTAGGCAACTATATAGGAAATTATAGATACTACTGAGGCAATAAGTGGTATTTATTAATTTTTGAAACTTTAGAAAGAAAAACAAATAGTTTCACAAATTTTGAAACAAGAAAATAAAAGTTAGAATTTTTCAACAAAAAATTAGCAAAATTTTAAAAATATAAATTTTTAAATAAAAAAATACACTTCAGAATAAAAATTGAAAAAAAAAAGTAAAACGCAGTGATTGAATTCATAATCATAATGCTATGAATATCTTTTTTTATCTAGGCTGCACACAAACTCCAAACAAACGGCTTCATCCGGAGTAGGATGAAGCTCCCGGTAGCTCACTGTCGTCAGCGGTTAGACAGGAGTAGAGAAAATACAATGTGATTACGTGTACGCATTGGGCTTGTGTGATGTTTTCCGACGAGTCTAGGTTTAGATCACAGTCTGATTCATGCCGGAACTTTCATATGAAAAAAAAAATACTCTGGTATCCGTTACCACCAAGAGATCGTCATTGAACAATACCGTTACGGTGGTACAAGATTTCTCTTTTGGGGTGTAGTTATGTTGGGCTCCAGAACAGATCTGCATGTTCAAATTGGAAATATGATAGGCCAAATTTATCGGGATATCAATCTGGAACAATATATATACTTGTTTAGGGGTGCCTTGGGCGCATAATTTGTATTTATGGATGGAAATACCCACCCTCAGTGTTTATGGATGGAAATACCACCTCGCGAACGAATGCCTTCACTCTGAGGATATCACCTGTATGGAATGGTCAGCATTCTCACCTGACTTGAATCTGATAAAGCATGTGTGGGAAATGCTTGGCTGATGAGATGCAGCCCCTGAACCACCTCCTGTATGTGTACCTGAACTTTAGAGAGTATTAATTGCTGAATAATCTTCCCCAAGATCAGCTCGATAATTTGATCATTTGCATGCCTAGGCTTTGTATGACAGCATTTTATCGTCTGGGAGACATACAATATATTAACCATCATACTAACCATGTAAAGGTAAGTTTTTATAAGAAATATATTTTTGTAATTGCACTAGGGAGCAAAAATCCTAATTTTTATCAATGGTATCATACATACACCAGCTTTTTTTATCCTTATCTTTTGTTTAATAAACGGGCTTCATCGGCTAAAATAAATCACGTTTGTTTTGTCGTGGAATCTTTCTTTGCCGAAACTGTCATTGTCCATAATTGATAGACATGAGTGTATATAAAAGTTATACAATAAAGATATTTAATACTGATTCTTATTATCAATTTATTAATAAAGTTTTGTATCGTTCAAAATTCTTCTTGTTTCGAAAATAAATACATTCTTTCAGAATCTTGAAATATATCTTATCTTCATATTTCGGCAAAATGTGGCGAACATTAGGCCTTTTAGCTTTTTTTAATTTCTAAATCTTGTTTATTGTTTTATTTATAGTTGTTAAAAATTTATTTAAAGACTTAGCAATTGATTTCTACTTTAACGGATTTTCTCTTGTTGCCAGCGATTTCAATTTATACATTTGGAATCTTCATTCCCTGTTGAAGTAATTATTGGTGATTTTGCCCTTCCAATTAATGATATCGCTTATTTTACACTTTAATAATATGTATTTCACAGCGTTTTTGAATTATGAAATAGGAATATTTCTTTGCGGGAAGGGCAAAAACATACTCTTCAATACACAGTTTATTGATACACAATCATTTTGTGAGAAGAATAGTTTTAAATGTAGAACACGATATTTCTTAATGGTAAACTATATAAGAAATTTTTATTTCGGAATATTTGTGCGTGTTTTTTTAAATTCTTTATAGAAATCATTCTAAAGTGTAAATACCATCTGTATTAAACTAACTTTTTAGCAGCCATTAAACCATTACGCTATACAAATAAATTATATGCCAGGAAAGCTATGAAACAATATGAACAAAAATAGAAACGTAAATAATTTGTATAGTACATATCTTCGAAGTTTCGCCAATAAAAATGTTAGTGGCTGTTGCTTTTTTACTTTTTTTTCAAACATCAATTTCTTCCTTTGTTCTGGTGTCAAACTTCCTTTTGGTCTGATGAGAATGTAAACTGATGCAATTCCTGGGCAGCATCTCAGAAGTGTTTCCAGTATAACCTAGCATAAAGAAGATGAAATTAAATCTTAGGCTCAGCTCTGAACATTAAGTTCACAAAAAATATATCTGCTGTTAAAATTTTCAAAAAAAAAAAATTAATTGAATAAGAATTTTTAGAAAAAGAAAATAGCTTCACTCATACTTGTTCGAAAATCGAACTTTAATATAGGATTCTTCTCTTACAGATTGTATAGATATGTGCCATTAGTTGTTTTTATTATACACGCATGTATAAGGTATATTTGCTAAAGACCAATGATAGCTAATGTATTTTTATCGAAATAAATATGTAATTTACAATATTACACTTGATGAACAAAATATTTTAAATTATTTTTAATAAATGAATAATTAAAAAATTAGATTTTTTATTTGATTAAGGTTAATTTTAATAAAAAGATTTAATTAATTTTTCAATAATTTTCGTCAAAAATTAGACTAGGCTAAAATAATAATAATTTTTATTAAAGAATTAGAACTGCTATATTTTAATTTAATCAAAAGATTTAAGTTTTCAATTTGTTTTTATTTTTATTTTGCGTTAGTTACTCATATTTATAAATATTTTGACTAATGCTGTTAAATATTTTTAAAAAATTATGCGCTTCAAATAAATAAATATATTTATTACAATAAAGGTAGTTACTTATTGGTAGTTATAAAAATTCTCTAGCATACAAAATTTATAATGAATTTAATTTCGAGCAAAAAGTAATAATTATTTTTTCAATTATCTGTTCATATGAAGAAAGACAAAATGTGGGCAGTATTTTTTGATAATTATTTTTTTCAAAATTTGGCTCATAATCTCAATTTTGAGGATAAAGTATCATGGCAAATTTTATTCCACAAGTTGGTTTCTTTTTAAAATTCCCATGTTCAGATAAACTCTAAAATACATCACATTTTTGGTGGTGGGAGGAAGCTTTACGACTCTAAAACATGGATACTTTTTAAAATATTGGTCGAATTTTGATTATGATAAATACAATAATTTTTTCCGCTTTCTTTGAACTGGCAAAGAAAAATATTAATTTACACCATTATATCTATTCATTAATAGGCTCTTATGCTTCACAAGATAAATGCACTTATCGAATCTTTAAGAAGTTTAATTCATTCTGAGGAATTAGCATAATTTGTGACAATAATTGCTGTTGTTAGTTTTATTGGCGCAAAAGCCATATTATCCATAATGCCCCATGCATATGGTCTAAACTCAAACTAGATAATAATATATTCTGTAATGAAAATATAAAACGCAAAGTTTAATGAAGCTACAATGAATATATAAAATTCAAAAATATTAAATGAGCAAAAATGATTCATAAATGGAAATAAAAACTGAGAGAAAATAATAATAATATTTTCAAAATTTTTCATGCAAATTATAAACAATAGTAAAATGTATAAGATATATGGAAAAAAGCGAATAACAATGAAGAAGTTTGAAATATTTGGGTAGCATATATTTCACTTAACAAATCTGATAAAGTTAAGATGAATTAAGAAAGCGAATTCGGTGAGAATTAAATAAGAAGAATTCGATTAAAATGTATTGAATATGTGGAACGCATCTGTGTCTTCTCTCCAAAAATGAAATATTTATGCTTAATATATGTGATTCCTCTGCGGAGACGAGTCAATTTAACAACGGACTATCATATAGAAATTATATGCCAGAAAAACTAATCGACAGCTTGATGGAAAGTAATTTATCTTCGATCTGCCGATTCCATTTTTCCGGCCAAATTGAAACAATTCCGGAAATAAAGATCTTCTTTGAATCAGAATGAAGGAGTCGTTGAGATAATAAACAGTAAGTATACTTTGATGCAGAATCCACTTTTTCGTTGCCAGAAATGTCGGCATGATTTGAAACCCAACAAAGGTTAATATTAAGGGCTTTCTTCTGAAAAGCCCTTCTTATGCTTAAAACAGATAATATTTCAATGGCAACTGGATGTATTCGACTTTGGTAATGGGATAATATTCCCAAGGCGCGTTCCAACTACCCTTCCACTTTCAAAGTCTGTTAATTGCTGTCACATGGCCGTAGTAACGTCAAGACATTTCACATTATTTACTTTAATACAAATGAAAACCCTGATAATGCACTGCATTCATATGCATCCGTGTACAAGATATGTACAAATTGTTATCATGTAAGAAACATTTCACATAAAATGGTAGTTGTTTTAAAATGTTGTGAATTTTTCAGGTGTAAGAAGCCACTGTTAAAATACTATTTTGGAGAACACTTTTTTTTTGTATAGTCAGAAAATTCCGATTTCATCCTGACCAGGTATTTTCTTTTAAAAAGTTCCTAGAAAATTTAGCAAGGATTTTCTTTCATCTCAAGAAGATGCAAACCTTTTAAAATTTTATGCCTCCAAGTCTTGTTATATACTTTTTCAATATAAAAACAGATGGCCACCAAATACTTCCTGCCGGCGTTCTGGCATAAGGGTAACGCGTCTTTCCCGTGATCTGGGCGTTCCGATTCGGGCATGGTTGTTCGTCTTCTGTGCTGTATATGTGAGGTGTGTGAATGTGCCCCCCCCCCTGTAAAAAGCGGTTGTGCAAGCGAATATGACGCATGAAGTAGCTAAGTCGTACTCTTGGCCCTAGTTGGTGCTACTGAAAAAACAAGAGACGCTCACTCGGCTTAAATCGCTGACAGATCTGTCACCGGTCTTGTAAAGTCCCATAAGTAACAACATCAACAAATACTTCCTTTCTGAGAATGCTATACGAATATCTATTTCAAAAGCAAGACGTTTTCTGTTGAATTCCCGCTTTTCCGAAATACACTTCTGGATGGATGAAGGAAGTTATGTACCTCCAAATAAGTCTTCAATTTTTTTTAAAGCAATATGCAGATACAATAGTTTAAAGGGTTGTTCTGATCTATCTTTGCCTGATTTCAACAATGGAATTATTATTGCTATTAATAGTGATGAAGGGATTTTCTTGATAAATACAATTTTACAAATATATAATAAATTGTCTTACAATATGGTTGTTAAATGGTTTGGTGGTGTTTATTGATGCAAAAGCCATATATGGCCATACTGAGCCATATATATGGTAAAAATAGAGAGCATGGATCAAGTCACAAATCACTAGTATTTGGGAATGTAAAAAATAGAACAAACTAAAAAATATTAGTAATATGTAAAAAATAAACTAAATGGGGAAAGCCAGTAGTTTTTAAAAATCTCAAACGATTTGGATGGAGTTGTTCCTCCCACCTGGTCCTACATACTTAACATTGATGAATTAAAGAAATGTATGCTATGGTAATTAAAAATTGGACATTCAATTAAAATATGTGATTTAAATTAACATGGCATGTTGAACAAGTAGGACCATATTCTCAAAATAAAAGGTGTTTATGTATAAAACATGTATAGCCAATGCAGAGTCTTACAAACCTGATGTCAAAACTACGCACTAGAATGCAAGAACATACTGAAATGGATGGCTTAATCGAATGTAATTTATTAAGTGCTTGCTGATTCCAAGATTCCTGCCATACTGATCGTATATGTTGCGAGAAATATACTTTTGCATCACAATATGGAATATCCCTTTGGAAGACAGCAGATGCTATTTTAGCAGAATAGACGCCTGCTCATTTTCCGTAATGCCAACATGGCCTGGAACCCAACAGAATAAAATTTTAAAATCTTTCTTTTGGAGTTCTCGTTGGAAACCTAGAATTTCCATAGCAGCAGGATGTATAATATTGTGAAAATTAGAATTATTTCCAAGGAACTCATGTTGTCTGTATAGATGCAAAATTGGCGCTGATTAGAAAGTGATATTGTTAGTAGTATATAATAATAGTAGTATATGTATAACTCTGCATAACTTTCCAAAGTGATACAGACTTATACATAATTTTTGACGAGAGAGCTCTTATGAATCGCAAGATCAGAGTATACATACTAAGAATGCAAAGCGAAGCGACAGCCGCTATCGATAGTTGATGACAGGAAAAGTTACATTTCAGTCGAAAGTTGTTAGCATTGACTCCCAAGGAGAAGAAAAATATCGACGATCTGTAAAGCAGAGGGAAAGCGCTAACAGGGATGGCATTACTAGAGATCTGGTTTTCCATGTGGGAACCCGGGAGGCCTCAACCAGATATCCCCACTCGCTTTGTTTCACGAGGTATCACCCAAACAATCATAGATTGTTTAAGTCTTACTCCTCGTTCTCACATTTGCCGAATTATATAGATATTAAAAGTTTAAAATTTTGAACTGCGTTCAGCTGATGTAAAATCAACTGAAGCAGCACCTCACCCATTCCTATTGAAAAACTAAAAATTAAATTTTGAACTGTTTTAGCTGATGAGAAAGCAACTGAAACAGTAAGTTAGATGTTATTAGTAAGTATTCGCGACGTGAGGACTTTGAATCTCAGTTAAATTAATGTGTAGTAGCTTCCATTATTCTAATACGACAGTGTTTTAGGAAGTTTAACGCGACAATTCCCAAAATGTAGAAATGAAACTTAGCTTCCTCAGGTTTGCTGCTACTTGGGGAAAAAGGCAGAATATGATAGAAAGCAGCATATAAATGGAAAACACCTCCTAAGCGAATATACTTCGAAAGCACGACGATGATGAAAATGATAAAACTTTCATCGTTAATTTCTATTTTGCTCGCTTGCTTTAATTCTTTAATTAAATCGAAACTAATTTCTTTTGCTTTCCACAAAAAATGTTCTACCGATCGCGGGCCTGCATAGTATTCGTGAAAAATAATCTCAGCTCTTCTGTTTCTAAGTGGTCTTGCAAAACTTTTGCGAAGACAATATAAACACATATCACCAAACGTAAGCGTAAAACTGGTGAGGTATTTAAAATTCGAAATATAGGTAATTTAATGTCATTATACAGAGAATCTATACTTCTATAATTTATTTCAGCTCTTAAAGTACGGTTAAAACCCCGAAACCCAGTATTTATTTCAGAAAAAGTTATCATTTTTAGTCAATCCTTTCTCCTCCTCTAAATTATTAATGCTGCTTAACATATTCCGCCAGTTTTTGAATCCTAAAATAAAAGTTTGAATTTGGTCAACTGCTATGTTGAATCTATTTTTGATATCCCCCTTGTAATAAGCTTTTCCTAAATTCCTTTATCTCGATGCCGAGTCCTTTGCCTAAGTAGATTGAATATGGTGGGATTATGCTTTTAGGGTTTTCAATTTCATCTGAGAGGTTAAGATCAAACTTTATCTTTTTACGTTCTTCCTCGTCTTCATCTATGAAGGCTGAGAACTTGGAGGCTCGATCTAAAAAGGACACACTACATTTTATTACTAACTTGAGAACTTTATATTTTGTTTGAGACTAAAGGGGAAAATCTTAATTACAAAATATGAAATGCAAGCACTTACCATTTTCCATGTTGTGAAGCTCAATCTGTGATTAGAAAAATACGTATAAAACTGAATGGTTAGAGCCGCGTTTATATACTGTTTAAAACTTTGTACGACCCTGAAGTCCCAAGGATAATATTAAATACGATGTATCTATTACAATTACCTAAGTAAAATTCTTTTTTAACAACCTTGACTAATCTAAACATAGCTGCGTTAACGAAAGGACATGCTGTTAGCATGTGCTAAAAAGAATTTCCCCGCGCTATTGTCCCCCTGCGTAACTATTGTCGATTGTTTTAATTTATGTTTTTACATACATTTAAAGGAAGGTCAACAAAGAAAATATAGGATTCGGGGTTTTTTTATTTTCCCCACACAAAATAAGTTGAAGTGAGGGTAAATATATAAACTTAGAAATAACACATTTGACGAGATCCAAACTGTTTCTTTGTAAAATCCTTTTTATTTCATTATAAACAAAATCCGTCTTATTAAAGGGTTCTTTATCGAATGTTACTTGTAACAAAAATCTTTTCTAATGTTGAGATAGGAAAAAAAAAGATATGGAAACACAGTTTGAAAATTTCTCATTAACCTTTATTGTTTCATAAAAAGCGTTTTACAAATGTAGTTACATATACAGAATCTTTTCATTTTCACATAACATTTTATTCATTTTTCATACATTTTCTACTGTTATGGAAGAAATACATATACAAAATCAACTCTTTTTCACATAGTTGGAGGATGAACAAGTCATTATCTTTCAATATACATTCACAGAAATATTTATCTATCCAATTTTTTTCTCTCACAAAGTAGCAAACGTTAACACAGCGATGTATTTTTACAATATATACAACAGGTGAATAACTTCATCGTCATTCAGCAGCTTAAAATATCCAAATTGAAATCTTGAACAGCCGCCAGTTTCGTCAAATTCATTCTCTCTTGCAGTCAATAAACAATTGAAGATAGAATCATAAAGATTTTTGCGTGTAGAATGTAGTTTGAATTTTTCATCTGGATCTGTTCTATGTAACAAACAAAATCCAAATCGATCCGAGGCATTGTCTCCGTGAATGTATTGAACAATCTCAGAATTATTCAATACTTTGAAATAGACAACTTTCTTCGAATGATCTAGAGACTGGCATAAAACAACATGTTGCACAGCATCAATAAAAGAATTGAATAAAGCAGGATGAATATACAAATATTCCTGCATAGAGCAAGCGTCGCAAATTACATATCCGTATTTCTCCATGGTTGCAGCTCTTCTGAACATACGAGGCAATTTGAGTCTGTATATACATGTCTTTAATCATGTTGCGATATGTACTTCATGGGTGTAATATTCCTTCTCCCATCCCCCCTCCATTTCCTTTTTTTTTCTTCAAACTTTGGAACATATTTTCTTCAGATACATTAGAACCATTCTCTTAAAGACATAGTTAATCACTCCTTCGTGTAATTGCGACAGATCCAAAGAATCGCATTGCGTAATTTTGTCAATGTGCTGGGAAGCAATGAACCAGGAATGGATTTGTATTTCAAGAGCACATCCCAATCCAATATATCGCTTAGGAGTTGAATAGTGTTTTCGCTGAGATCTTGGTATCTAGATATTAAACTCATATCCAAAAGCTGATTATGATCAATGAGAAATCCCTCGCTCAAAACTTGAAACTGAGAAATTCGCTTCCAATCCAAATCTCTCTGAAATTCGAGCATAAAGCTTGGAGACAGAGACTGAAATTCTGAAATTAGCGCTAGATTTATTGGGTATCCTCTTTCTAAACATCGTCTGATAAAAGATTCTGATAATTTCTGGTATCTGCATAGCTTGTCAAAGTGAAGTCTGCCTCTGAACTCTTCCATGAAGTCTTCAGAAAGCGTTTGATATTGAGAAATAACAGAAAAATCCAAACGATCTTGCAGCGATCTCATAATCTCCTCTGTGAGAGGAGTTTTTTTTGAAAACTCAACCCAATCGAAATCTTGGCTTCCCATACTGATAGACTTCTTAATACGTTTGTGTCTAATAACACACTAAAAGAGCACTCGTTTCAAGTTTCTTTTATAGAGCAACATTCTATTTATTTTTTCAGTATGTTTCGACGTCATTGAATTTCAAGCAAAGGCTTTCAATAGATTTTTTTTCGAAACATTTTATTCTTTCTTATTCATGTTGCAACATGAAGCTCATAGGCTTGCATACTTGCGAATAATGCGATAAATGACAACAAGGATGTAGCTTGAGTTTTTGTTGTACGAAACGTTTCACGATGATTTCGTTTCTCTGTTTATCTTGAAGACTTAGCGGATGCAGCGATAGCTGTCTAGCAAATTTATATAGAAAATATAAACAGAAATGTCCGCAAGTAAACGTATCAACATCTTGGAAACATATTCTGCTGAAGAGTATAGTACTTGCGTTTTGTTTTAAAAATTCAACAATATCTTTTTTAATAGGTGGAAGGCCATAACTATCGAAATAATAAACTATTCCATCTCGGAAATATGCGCAAACCCAATGACTTCCTGGTTGAGCTCTATCGTCTAAGTTAATAACAAACGAAACAAAATCTCCTTTAACTGGTGGTGGCGAATCGCATGCGTAAACACCTCCGAATTTTCGTTTTATCATAGAATCACTACAGGCAAGATGACAAATCGTTATCGTATCCATTTCTAATAGTCAATAAATACGCTGCGTGATCGATCAATTTCTATGGTGTTTCGAAATTCTGAATAAACCACCAAACTCACTGTCTCTGTGAGCGCCGTGCCGAATTTGATTTCAATCGATATATTTCCGTTTTTAATAACGCTCGTATGAGATTCGTTAGACGCGAAATCAGGCGTTAAATCGATTGCGTGTAACGCATAAACATATTTAAATTCTTCATAGTTTATGTTAATGTTTTGAAAATTATGATAGCGATTTAAATCAGTGAAAAGGCTCAAATAGCTGCGAGCGTAAGAGTCGGAATCAAAATCTGGAGTATAAGGTTTTGCGGGGTACATTTTGTTTCCATCCGAAATACTTAAATAACTCAAATTGTAATGCGAAAATTTGAAAGGATTCTTAGCTAGATTTCCGTTTAAAGCATCATTCGCCACGAATCCCAAAATGACTCGCGATGGAAGTGGTCCGATAAACGCATTCGGAATCGTTAAACTTTGCAGCCCTTTTGCTAAGGAAAATGTTCGTACATCTGCTCGCCTTATTGGCAGTTTCATCGAACCGTGCTCGAGCGCTTTTTCTTGAGCTATGATTATCGAGGATGCGACATTTACTTTTCGAATAAAAAGACTCGCAGACTGAATGATAATTTTACAATCGGCACTAGAAGACATCAAAGCAAATTCTGATTTGTGTCTGAGTAATCGAATTCTCACATCCACGCCATTCGGTAGTAAACGCGCCTGGCTAGCTATATCCATGTGGAGAGGCCCAATTAGATCTAGTACTTTCGATTCTGTTGATAATTTCTGTCGCTCTCTAAATC
>JAPMOR010020203.1:0-10358 GCA_026543865.1 Argiope aurantia
TTAATGGAATTAGAACGGAAGAGCTGAAGACTCTCCCCCCTCCCCACCCTCTTTAGAGAAGTTCCACCTCGATGGGAAAATTCCCTTATAGTTTTCTGATTCCTGACAGGGATCTAGAAGGAAAACTCCTTGATGAAGCTCATCATCATCAGCATGAAAATGACGATATCTCAAGTTCATATCTGGGCTGAATTTTCTCAGTTTCCTCTTGAACCGTGCATCTTCGTTTCGCCGGGTAATCATTATTAGAAGTGTTTCCAAATTCTGTTAACCTTTTTTTCTTTCTTCAACAAGACCCAAATACACTGAAGAACAGAAAGGCTAAATGGATACTAAAGATGAAATATAGAATCTCATTTATTATAATCATGCTCGAGCAAAACGAAGGAATATTGGAATTTTGTTTATGTGTTTGGTGGCCAAAATTAAAATATCCCAGTTCGGAATATTCAGGAACCAGTGGTAGTGGTCTCCCCAATACGTTCTCGCATACTCTCTAATAAAGTGTTACCCTAGGAAGTTCTTTGCATGGTATTGAAATACAATAGTTACGGAATATTAACCATTGACGTGAATTTAACATTTTTGCTGAATTCATGGTGTGATCCTTGGTGAATATCCCTGGCATGCGGTTAATAGTCCCCCAAAATTTAATTTGTGTTTTACACGCATTTTTTTTCCAACCGATTGAAACAAAACTTTGACACGGAACTCATTCGTAGTTAAAAAATCACCGATCAAATTTTATATATTTAAGTCATTTCATTTTTTATTTATCATGTTTAAATACTTTAGAAGGTAGAGGCAGACAAACGGAGTGGAGGAATTTTTTCATGTGTGTCTACACTACAGATCTGCCTACCGAATTTTATCCATCTAGATATATTCATTTTGTACTAGTGTCAAGTAATATTCAAATATCGTGACAGACGGATCTCTTATATATGTATTTTGCTCCAAATTTGGTATAAATTTCCAAATTTTGTGTACAGAACTTATGCAAGCATTTTTGAGCTATATTTGTGAGAGACACACGGACATGCATAATGCCAAAAATGTGTTTTTGAATTCAAAATTTTCTAAAAAGTGCAGATTCGTCAAAATTGCGAATTCGAATTCTTACAATGCAGTTACAATATTTGCATATATTGTATTATTACAATATTTTCTCTACACTGTTATGCAATGAAGTAAAAAGAAATATCTATACGTACGTTATATAAGCATACCTCGGTAATAAAAGCTTTAGAATAAAAGGGCCAATCAATTAATGGGCTAAATTGATTATTTATGTGACAAGAAAACGTTCAATAAATTGTACACTTTTACGATTCTTAGCCCAATAAAGCTGATCATATTGTTTCTAAATAATTCTAAGAATTTCATAATAACTTTTTCTTCCATAAGTTGATCAAAAATTTGGTTACTTAAAAAATATGAGTAGATAACTGCTTAAATTGAAATGTATTATTGTGAAAAGTATTATAGTGATTCAATATATAAATCCATTTGAATTCAGCCACTGTCGGTATGTGCATAATCTATTTGGTAATTTATCTGAATGGCATGGTTTTTTTTTTCACCATAAATTTTGAATTTTTAAGTTAAATGCCAAATTATTACTTGTTTGAAAATTAGACTTTGAGTTTATTACAGAAATCATCATAAGTGTTAATAATAATAATAAAAACAAACAAACACTGATGGGCTTTTTTTTCTTACCTCAAAGCACTTCTTTACGTTTTTGTCTCTGGTTACTTATTATGTCTCCAAATATGTGACATTTTATCTAGAATTTTCGAAAGCTAATTGCTAACACATCAGACATATTTTCTAATTATCATCTCATCATTATTATTAATTTGCTGTAATTTTAGTTAAAAAAAGGCAAATAAAAAACCCAAAATTTCTTGAGATAATTAAAATGTGGTTTATTTTATTCATATAAATATTTTTGGCTAGGAAAATTGTCGAAAATTTAAAAGAATATCCACTAATCAGCAATTAAAGAATTCCTGCTTTTAATTACATCATTTAATTGGATTATAATAAAAAATGAGGACTACAATTTCAAATTAAAACAGAATCTTTCTTTAGAAATATATTTCTGGAAAAATTAAATCATTTCATTATCCAAAGGAAAAATAAATCTAGGTGATTATGATTCCAATTCGCACTTAAGAAAACGAATTCTATTTTTAACCAATCTTAACATATTATTTCCATTTTTTTTTCAGAAATCCAAATTTGATCATTTTGTTGACTAATGAAAAACCTCATTTTGAATCTTAATCTCCAATTAAAATGCTGATCGATAATCATCAGATTCTAAAAATTACGAATTTTCATCATAACCTAAAGCTGAACCAAAAACATCTCCTTAATTTGAATACTAATTTAAAAACCTGAAAATATTCTTCTTGTGGATCGCAGAATTTTTATATTTTAGTTACTAATTACTCTAATGCGACTTGATTATGGTTCAGGAAGGAGCTGAAGGAGGAAAAAATAGTAAATTGCCTCAATGACGCTATTAGAAAAGTTGGGTAAAGTCTGCTTTCAAGAAAATCCCTCTTAAGGGTTTCTCTAATTAGTTGTAGGTTGAGAGGAAGAAGCCAGTTGCTCCAATGATGTTCATTATCGATCATATAACTTAGAATCGATTCTGTTCCCCTTTATAATGAGAAGTCTCAAGGAGACAGAGACCATCTTTTTGGAGCAAAAGACGGATACGAGATATATTATCTATTCAAGTACTTGTTAGTCACATTCGACATTTTTAAGGTCTGAGCTCTAGTTATCTTTGCGAACCCAAGGGGTATTGATAAATTAGTTGGAAAAAATATTCTGCCTATCAAAGAAGTGAGATTTTAGAAGGGCATAAAAGTTTTTTTAACTTCCTGTATATTAATAATCTGTAACAAAAGACTGCCCCCTTAGTTTTGACGAGATAGTGAAATAGTAATCCCAGTCCACCAAAGGTACCCTGACGAAAAGTTTTCTAATAACATTAATGGTCTTTCTCTTTTCTTTTTTCTTTTCATTTTTTAATGTGCTGTTATGTTTTAATGAAATAAGCTGTTATATAAAGCAACAGAGATAAAACAGGCATGATCAGTGTGAACAGCAAATACATTGCTTTAATGTTACTTTATCTAATGGTTTATTACATGTTATTTTTAGTAGTTAATTTATTTTCTGATCGTTGCACGGTTCTGGAATTACTTCTTAGTAGTTTAATTAAAAAGAACACGAGTCTACAATAAATATTTTCTGTCTAATTAATTACCCTTATTTATCAATTTTTTTGTTAGTGCAATAATCACAAAGTTGATGAGCATCGAAAGTTTACATTACTTACATTACAATAAAATTACATTTTTTATTGCTTTATTTTTTACCACTTACTGCAATGTCAATATATAAGAGTCATATTTAGTAATGTTTAGGAAATAAAAAAACACAAAAAGGTGAAATAATTCTATGTCAGTCAATTAATAATAAATTAAAGCTAACATTCCATAAAGAATAGAAAAAAATCTGAAATTTCATATTGGAATTGAACCTACTTTGTTTTCGCATTATAATATTTTAATTAATTTCCATTACTTATCAATATGTTTTTTGTTAGTGTAAGGATCACAAAGTCGATGAATAAAGTTTAAACATTTGGAATAATTATTGCTTCATTTTATGTCACATACTACAATGCTTCAATCAATATATTAGAGTCATATTTAGTGATGTTTATGAAATAAAAAATTTAAAGAAACACAAAAAGGTACAACAATTCCAAGTCACACTTGTATAATTCTCAGTCAATTAATGATAAATCAATGCTAACATTCTAAAAAGAATAGAAAAATATATAAAAACTCATATTTCAAAGCCAAGGAAAATAATAGAATTGAACCTACCTTGTTTTCGGAACTTAATATCTGCCAACCAGTATCAATAATAATTATTTTCCAATTCTGTGTCTCTCTGTTTGCTGAGAAAATGGCTGATTAAATTGCTAGAAGGCATCAGAAGATGAAGGTTTCTTCTTGCTAATCTTAAGAAATTGTGACTTTCTATGAAATTCTCAGTATAAAACGTTTTGAGGAAGTTGTAATTTCTTATTCTTCTTAAATTAAACACCACTGAAATATACGTTTTAAGAATTCCCGTGCATCGCAATTTGCAAGTGTCATTTCCAATACTAAACTTCTTTCTTTCGTAAGCAGACATCCAATTGAAAGAAGAAAAAAGTAAAAATTCTTAAGCATCAAAACTTCAGCATCCATTTCCGAATGAGATTCGAGATTTGGAACCGATTGATGATATTTCTGGAATTTTTTGGCACAGCGTTCCAAGTGCTCTCTTTTTTACGTCACTGCTACCTTTCGATTGTGACGTCTAATAGATCAAATGAGAAGCTTTGCTAAAAGAGAAAAATATCGGGGAAACTTTGTTAAAAAGAAATACCTTTGGCTACAGATTCCTCAAGAGTCTGCTCGCCAGATAGGAACTCAGTGATTTCGTTTGCTTTAACAAGCATTGGCACTGAAAATGTCTCTCAAAGAGCCAGAGCAAACTATTTGCAGTGTCCTCAGATCCCAAAGGAACGTAGCTTCTAATCAATAAATATAAGACAGCAAAGGAAGATTAATGGCTGTAGGAAAGCCTCTTATATCTGCTTCTCGAAGAGGAATTTTTATGAATACATCTATGAATATTGCCCAAAACATCACACTTATAAATTTATAATGCAAATTTAAAATAGCTGATAAAATATTTTCAAAAACTTATAGGAACTGAACTTTTAATAGTCTATTTCTATTAACTGTTTGATATTATTAAATTAAACATTCTTGCAACATAGAGCCAATGGCATGAATTGGACTTCTGTACTTTGTTGCGGATATTTAAAGTTGCTATGCATAAGAATACATATTAAATATCATGCATACATCCCATTTAAATAAGAAGAATCATCAAAATCATCGAACTGAATGTAGAAAAGCAATTAGTATTGTAAATTGCTATGCAACAGTTGTGTTTATTACGCATATATCTTATTGGGGCAATAAATAAAACAACCAATAAATCACATTTTACTCAGCATTTTATATAGATTTAAATATGGGAAATATTTGCACTCCATAAATGTAGCCAAAGAATTTCACAAAACTAATTGCATATTGGAGATTTTGGTATTAATGGCATGTTCAAAAAATGTATGTTACCTTGGCATGAATCCATTAAGTGTCGAACATTCTCTATTGGTCATAAGGGAACTTGGAGAGGGATTAGCCGAATCTGGTTTGCATAGCTAGATAACGGTTTAATATAACGGGTCTATTGTGAACAGAATTCAACAACTTAAAATTTTGGTGTTAATATAACTATATATGGTTTTGGTGAGAACATGGTTTCTGAAAATTATGATAACGACTGTATCATTCAAAGAGCTTCAGTTCATTCATACTGCTATTTTTATTGTGCAAATTCGTTAGCTTTATTCAAGATGGGTCTTGTATGGTAGAGATGAATTCTCAATGTTAAATGTGTAAAAGAATAGTAATATTGTCTGTATTCGACTAAGTTTGAATCAAAGTGAATATCTAGTGATAACATGCGCTGTATTTTAATAGAATTTTTGGCTCGATTAGTGGACATTTAAATATAAATGCACTGGATATATAATATTATTTAAATATGTAGAAGAAAAGACGCCACAAAATTTTGAAAATTTTAGAAAAGACAAAAGGCAAAAGAACATTCAAATAAAAACAAAAAAAATTATAATTCAACTTACATTTTGACAAAAAAAATGTGTCACCTTTATTATCATTAAAAATTATTTTTAATTCGAAAAATTTTATTAAAGTTGAACTTTTAAAATTACTGTTATTTACTTGAATAAATATAATAAATTTTTTGACATAAAAAAGTTTTAAAGCACATATAAATGCTTGCATACTTAAAAAAATATCAACCCTTCTTTAACTTATTCGTGACTTCATTAATCCAACTATTGAAATGGAAATGTACAAAGCACTTTCAATGTGCCAAATAATTAGTTAAAATTAAATGCAGCCATTGAATTACGCGCTTTTTAAAAGTAGAAAGTAAAAGTTGTAGAAAATCATCTTACTACTTAGGTCAAAACACATTTCAACTATTCTATTATTTTGTCAGTCGTCTTAGAATCAAATAATTGCTAGATTAATGTTTAAAATTGTCTTATTGAAATCGATGAAGCCTACACTGGTGTGCAAAACTTAAGCAACAGTCTGTGTAACGATATTAGGGAACGATATAGAGGATTTCCGTGATGTTACTGGGATGAAACCTGGTCCCGACCTCTCTCCAAATCAACTGGCGTTGGGAATCGCTTGTAACATCACGGAAAGAGACCGTTTCGGTGGTCCTGGAGTTGTCGTCTGAGGAGGCATTATGATGAACGGGCGGACTGAGCTCGACGTTTTCGACAGAGGTTCTGTAACTGGAGATCGCTATTGTCAGGAGGTGATTCTTCCCCATGTGCGTCTGTTCCGAGGTGCCATTGGATCAGACTTCGTTTTTATGGATGACAATGCACGGCCACACAGGACTCATGCTGTTGAGGAGCTCCTGGAAAGTGAAGATATCACTCGAATGGATTGGCCGGCGTGCTCTCCTGATTTAAATCCGATGGAACATGTGTGGGATGCTTTGGGGAGACGCCTTGCGGCACGATTACATCCTCCTGGGAACACCCGACAACTTAAACAGATGCTGATTGAGGAATGGCCACTCTTACCTCAAGAACTGTTGGACATTCTGGTGCTGAGTATGGGGAGACGGTGCGAAGCAACCATTGCAGTAAGGGGAGGGCATATCCCATACTAAGGAACATCTGCTTACTGTTCTTCCTCTTGGACAGACAATCATGTGTAACGATATTATGAGTTCAATAAAGCCTTTTTTTGTTTGATTCCATACTGTATGCATTGTATTCATTTCTGCGCAACTATGCTTTCCTCAGTCTTTCAGAACAAAATGTTGTATCTCATTTCTGAATTTCATGTCTCTCAGATGATTTCTCGTGAAGTTATGGCAAAAAACATACCTTTTGCTTAAGTTTTGCACACCAGTGTATATCTTCCTATTCTATCCAGTTCTATCTTATCGAAATCTTTGTCTTCAGTCATCCAGCATTAATAATAATAAAAAAAATTAAGCATTTATTCTAGAAATATATATTATCATTCGTGTCATCTTTTCTAATGTATCTAGTGAAAAAGATAATACCAGTTTATGAGGTTTTTCCTTTCTACTTTTTGAGCTTTTATAAAAATATCCATTGCAATACATAAGTAACATTGATATTTATTAGTTTCACATTTTTTCATCGCCTCAAAAGTGCTTTAAAGTTTTTTTCCTATAAAAAGTTCAGCTAATATTTTCTTGCGTTAAGGAATGTAAAAGGAGTTTTGAAGACACGATATTCCTTGTAAGTTTATTTTCTAATTGAAAATTAAATTAAAAAATAATTCTGATAACAATATTTGTTTTAATTGGTAAGATATTTTTGTCAACAAATGAACTTCGGTTACCAGTACATTTATATGTTATTTCAAAGTTTTTATCAATCCTGACATTATTAAAAAAAATTAATTTTTTTTTCGTAACGCTGTGCTGTGTAAATGACTATTAAGATCAGAAAATTTATTTAAAAATATTTTTATATTTAACAATATTTTTTAGTCAAAGCATCAAAGAGTGTTTCCTAATACCTGATTGAGATTGCATTGAAATTTAAGACAAATCAACTCGTGTTTTTCTAAACTATTATCATGAATGAGATTAAAATCCTAGTAGAAGTTAATTAGTTATTTTTTATTTTTGTAAAAATTTGATTTTGCTATCGAGTGAATATTTTTGTAAAGAAGAAAAAATATGCTATTTTTGGAATGATATACATCTAATAATGCATGGCGGATTTAAAAATTAATAAATTTATTCATATTTGAAATATTATTGAGATTTAATAATTTAGCAAATGTATTTTAATATACATTAATTTTTATTATTCTATGTTGTAGTTATCTTAAATTTTAAATTAATTTCATCTTTTATACTTCTTATTTTTAAAGATATAATTTTGTTATCGATATTTCCATTAACTACCCTATATGCTAAAGTTTGAAATTATATTGATATACAGGGTGGTTATAATTAAGGTTCAACTTTTAAATAGTCATAAAAAGAAAACTACTGGACCAAATGGTATCAATCTTGGTAATAATTTAAAAGAGGTCATGGGAATTTCTTTTCTGCCAAAACAAAAAGTTTGCAAACTGACCAGCGGGGGGGGGGGGGGGGAGGGGCGCTGCACGAAATATTGTTAAGCAAAATAGAACATGAAGACATCGGTTTTAAATGCGTTTAATCGTTTCTGAAACGTGTTATAAAGCATGTTCAATGTGCGTTATCTCAAAAGCACTATTTATGGCGATAATCTAAACAATTTGGCGGAACTGAAAGATGCGATGCACCAATTTATGCTTCACATTCCTCCTGATATGCTAAAGGCTACTGTTGAGAATAAAATAATGCGATTTAACTTGCTTTTAGAAAATGGTGGACGCGAACGATTCAACACGATTTCAGAAACGATTAAACACATTTTAAAACAATATCTTCATGTCTTTTTTTTTCTTAACAATATTGTATTTAGCGCCATTTCCCTTTTGGTGGTAAGGTTTATTTCATTTATTTTCTATTTTTTTGGCGGAAAAGAAATTTGAATAACTTTTTAAAACTATTATTAAGTTTGATAACATTTGCTCTAGTAGTTTTCCTTTTATGACCATTTCAAAGTGGAATTTAATTATAACCACCCTGTATATTCTCCTAGTAAATATCCCATTTTCAATATTTTCAGAAATTATTTATGATCTAGTCAATCAATTTGGGAAAATTTGATTTTCAACAAATAGTGCTCTCTGTAGTGAATTTATCAATTTAAAAAAAAATCAAGATTATATAATACTAGCTGACCCGGCAAACGTTGTTCTGCCTTATAAATTATTTCTATTGAATATTTTGTTTGTTAACGAATGTATTGTAAGTGTGTAGGGCTGGGATCTATGACTGAAAGAGGAATGGAACACTGTAGACGAAAATCGCCGATAAAAACTAAAATACAACAACCATTCAATTTTTTCAGTACAATGTATTTCATTAACGTAACGAACATATACATTGTTTGATCTCTTAAAAGTTAAATGTAAAGTGAAAAAAGTAATATATTTTTTTGCCCTAAAGTATAAAAATGAAATAAAGAAAATCAATATTCATTTCAAAGAGCAATTGAGTGTACGATATTTTTTTGTCAGTCCGTCTTTAGCCAACACAAATAAGCTCGATAGTTTGACCACGCGAGAACAGGCCACGTGTGAAAAACATGGTGTGTCCAAATCTAAGCAGCAAACAGACATCGTTTGGCCTTGCGACTTATTGATTGTCACTGCGAATGCGAATCTAATAAGAAATGGAAAGCGTTTGAATTCGATTGGCACGGCTGTCAGAATCAATGGAATTCGTGGCAGCAAAATATTTTCGGTTCGGAATTTACCATTCAAAATGGTGGCTTTGATAACGTTTTTCATCAATTTTTTAATGACCAATCGCGTGTCGTTGCACAGCCATGGTGGGTTCAAATTCCGAATTAAAATAACCGGAGATCCAACTTTCAGTCGTAGAAGGTGTGGTGACATGCCTGGAAAATCCAGTGAGTTCAAAAACTCTGTTGGATAATTTACAACTTCGTTAGCATTGCAAACTGTATCGATCAATTTGTATGATACCAAGTCGCCTGGCAACGACTGCTATATCTTGAAATTTAAATCGTCCACGTCCACTTTTTTTACTGAAAAAAGGGCTCTTTCTTTCAGCCACGCATGAATTATGTATTATGTGCGTACATCGGGAAATATGCGGTCAATGAAAGCCTTTTGCGAATCAACGACAGTGCAGAAATGAGTGGGCAATTTTATGCATCCAGTATTTTCATAGACAGCAACTTTTCCATCAGCGATATCTAACAATTGGTCCGAGAATGTGTCAGCAGATGGATCTTGTAGCATTTGGACGGGCATGTTTAATTTTTTGCTGGACTTTTTCAACATTACGCCACAGTGGCGACGATTTCAAGCAAGCGTTGATCTTCTCATCGTACGGTGAACGTGGATAGGAACACCCTAATTACCTAGCGTTGTGAAATATACTTTACGACCTATTCTCATACCTACCAAATACATATAAAAATTTCATGAAAATCGGTCGAGCCGTTTCGGAGGAGTTCGAACACAAACACCGTGACATGA
>JAPMOR010020207.1:0-24753 GCA_026543865.1 Argiope aurantia
AAATTTTCAAATAGATGCATTTTGGGACAGAAAGAAATTCTTCAACTAAGTGCTTAGGAAAAACTCAAAATCTATTTTCAGCTTGCTGGTCTTGTTCTGTATTTCACATTTTAAAAGAAATGCACACATATGTCAGAAGTAGGGTTCGATCCCACTCTCTTTCGAGAACCAGAGCTTTAATCTGGCGCCTAAGACCGCTCAGCCACTCTGACAGCAAACCTCTGATCATTGCAATCGATTCAACTTACGTATCATCCGAAAGAAGGCACCAATAGGAGACGACGTTACTGCTATCGAAAAATGAATACAATTCGAAAAATGGAACGCAGTTTATTTCGCCATGTTTTAGCGCTCTTTTTCTCACGTTTTGGTAAAAATGTGGCTGAAATCAATTATTTCGAAAAAATTTTCTTGCCTATTTGAGCTACTGCAGAAATGTTCAAATAGATACAATTTAGGAATGAAAGAAATACTACAACTAAGTTCTTAGGAAAGAATCAGAATCTATTTTCAGCTTACTGGTGTTCTGTATTTCACATTTTAAAAGAAATGCACACATATGTCAGAAGTGGGCTTCGAACCCACGCTCTCTTTCGCGAACCAGAGATTAAATCTGGCGCCTTAGACCGCTCGGCCATTATGACAGCAAACCGCTGAGCATTGCAATCGATTCCCCTTACGTATCATCCGTAAGAAGGCACACACAATAGGAGACGACGTCACTGCTATCAAAAAATGAATACATTTCTGAAAATGGAACGAAGTTTTTTTCGCCATGTTTTAGCACTCTTTTTCTCACGTTTATGTAAAAATGTGGCTTAAATCAATTATTTCGAAAAATGTTTCTTGCTTATTTGAGTTATTGCAGAAATGTTCAAATAGATGCAATATAGGAATGAAAGAAATACTTCAACTAAGTGCTTAGGAAAGACTCAAAATCTATTTTCAGCTTGCTGGTGTTGTTCTGCAATTCACATTTTAAAAGAAAAGCACACATATGTCAGAAGTGTTGTTCGAACCCACGCTCTCTTTCGAGAAGCAGAGCTTAAATCTGGCGCCTTAGACCGCTCGGCCATTCTTACATCAAACCTCTAAGCATTGCAATCGATTCCCCTTCCGTATCATCCGTAAGAAGGCACACAATAGGAGACGACGTCACTGCTATTGAAAGGTGAATACAATTCTAAAAATAGAACGAAGTTTATTTCGCAATGTTTTAGCGCTCTTTTTCTCTCGTTTATGTACAAATGTGGCTTAAATTAATTATTTCGAAAAATGTTTCCTGCTTATTTGAGTTATTGCAGAAATGTTCAAATAGTTGCAATTTAGGAATGAAAGAAATACTTCAACTAAATGCTTAGGAAAAACTCAAAATCTATTTTCAGCTTACTGGTGTTCGGTATTTCACATTTTCAAAGAAATGCACACATATGTCAGAAGTGGGTTCGAGCCCACGCTCTCTTTCGAGAACCAGAGCTTAAATCTGGCGCCTTAGACCGCTCGGCCATTCTGACAGCAAACCTCTGAGCATTGCAATCGATTCCCCTTACGTATCATCCGTAAGAAGGCACACACAATAGGAGACGATGTCACTGCTATCGAAAAATGAATACAATTCTAAAAATGGAACGAAGTTTATTTCGCCATGTTTTATCGCTCTTTTTTTCACGTTTATGTAAAAATGAGGCTTAAATCAATTATTTCAAAAAATGTTTCTTGCTTATTTGAGTTATTGCAGAAATTTTCAAATAGATGCAATTTTTGACCGAAAGAAATTCTTCAATTAAGTGCTTAGGAAAAACTCAAAATATATTTTCAGCTTGCTGGTGTTTTTCTGTATTTCACATTTTAAAAGAAATGCACACATATGTCATAAGTGGGGTTCGAACCCACGCTCTCTTTCGAGAATCAGAACTTAAATCTGACGCCTCAGACCACTTGGCTATTCTCACTGCATACCTCAAATAATTGGTGTGATCTGGAGAGGGTGTGTGTGTGTCAGTTCAATTGTCGTCCCCTTCATCTGATTGTGGTTCAAAATTACGATATCCTTCCTGAAAGAGACCGATTGTTGCTTTACAACGAATCATAACTAAACTAATTTAAGCCACTGCCATCGAAATATAAAACAATTTTAAAAAGGTAGCGAAGTTCATTTTGTCAAATATTTTATCGCTCTCTTCATCACGTTTTGGTAAAAAAAGTGGCTTGAATCAATTACTTTGAAAAATGTTTCGTACTTATTATAGTTACTGCAGAAATGTTCAAATAGATGCAATTTGGGATCGAAAGAAATTCTTCATCTTCCAGCTATCAACTAAAAAAAATTAAAAACCTCTTGTAGAAATTTGGATCGGTGAAGTTGTCTAGTATTTCAATTTTAAAATAAGTAGTTCGAAATTCCGGAAGTGAGTTTCGAGCTTGTGCTATCTTTCTAGAAGGGGAAAGATAGCACATTGTAGCATTTGTTGCGTTACGCCTTTCGGTCATTCTATGTAAGAAAATGGAACTCGTCCAATCGTCGAGTTCTGTAAATCTTTCGTTAAATTAAATATATCATAAAACATAAGTATTTTGTAATAGAAATTTTTTTTTTGATGATTAAGTATATATTGAAAGTTTATTCATTGCATAGTGTTTTCGTTGATGGACTTCAAATTTTGAGTTCCTATTTTTCCGTTTAGTTAATAAAATGACAATCAAAGTTAGGATGTAACCTTTCCCTGTAAATATAGTTTATACAACACTTCGGATAAGGAAATATTAAAAACGAATCGATGAATGTCTAAAAGAATTAAATTTATAATAATAATAATAATCTGCCTATGAATTAACAAATTATTAATACATTGCTTGTATTTTTCGTGATTTTTGCTATCATGTTTGACATCTGTGATTCACATCTCCTGTCTAATTACCGATGGAGCAATGGTTATCCAATTAGGCAGCGAATATGAATCACAGAAGTGAGTAAAAGGTGTCAATTTCAACCGAAAAGTTAAAGCACAAGGTTAATTTTACGAGACTGTTATGAAAATTTCAGAGCTAAGGATAAAAATAAAATAAAAATTTACAGTGTTATTTGGGGATATTATTTCCTCTTTAGAGATAAAGAATTAATAAAAGAAAGGTTTATAGAAACAATTAAAATATACAATACTTCACAAATGGGAAATATATGTATAATTAAATACTCATTTGTTTGTTTGTGCGTATGAACCTACCTTTTATAATTCCACAACCCTTGGGGATTTATATAAAATTCCACAACCCTTGTTGCCTGCTGAAATTTTGTATTGCCTTATGCTGCTCAGTGAAGTTTGGAAAGATTTTAATAAAACCCTTGTTTAGTTTATTTACAGTTTTTGAGCACGTTTTTGATATTTGTTCTAACATTTCGTTAAAGTTTTCTGAATACTTCAATATGATGGGTGGAAATTTTATTTTAGCTCCTTCGGGTGATTCCTTCTTTATTGTTATTTTTTTTAACGGTTGAATTTTTTTTGTTTTTTTTTTGTTACTATTGCATTTTTCAGTTTTCCTTTTCGTGGGGGAAAGAAATAATTCCTGATTCATGGGTTGGGTAGCCCGACTGCGGTAGAAACAATTAGAGTCCCGACAAGAAGTTAACTTATTGTGTGCAATGTACCGTTTTAAAGTTTTTCCACCATAACTTTACAGCATATATCACCGCATAAAAGTCATTTCTACACTGTCGAGAAATTCATACTATCAGCTTTTCACTGAAGTCATTTTCATACGGTTTTTCGTTGAGTTTTAATCAATTTTCAGATTTAATTCAATCATAATATGTAGGTATTCCATTTTTAATAGTATTAATCTGCAAAAACTTTGCAAATGTTAAAGTTGTTTTTTTTTCCAAACATTTTCAACGTCGTTTTTACTGCATAGAATAAATCATTCTTAGAATTTGTGTTACGGTATTATTTATTGCTTAACCTAAAATTTTCTAATATGTTTGCATTTTTACATTTTTAATTCGCCCAATTATAATATTAATTGTCTTTTTAAAATTGTTTTTGTGGTCAGAATTCATTCAATAAGATTTTATTTCGTTTACCTGAAATATTTAAATTAGAGTTTAATTACAATTGAATGTCTTAAAACTTCTTAAGGAACAGAAAATAAAATATTTATGCTTCGCTATTTCTTATCTGCATATAGAACAGATAAGCGCAAGCGACGCCGTGCATACAACATATAATCTATTATAAAATAGAAACATTCGGGCTATCGAACTGTGTTTATCATAAAGAATGCTTTTGAATAATTATTTATTGCTATATAAACGACTTCAGTCTGAAAATACCCTAATGGCACCCATAATAACTCTATTGTTTTAGAAATATAAAAGGAATATTAAATATGTAATATTCCTTTGATCTTAGTAAGCAAAAATTGCCTGTTATGATTGCATGTCCAGTTAATGCGCAAAGTCATCCGCATCTTTATGGTACTTTTTAACACCATTACTTGCAATAATAACTCCATTCATACTTACATCAGAAGAAAAGGAGGCATTGTATTTTTCGATTTAGAGTTTTCAATTTAAAACAGGCCAGTTCCAGTTTCACAGCTCCAAACATAGCGATTTTATTGCCAAGTTCGGCGATCTCAGAGTGTTTATAATTATCTGCAGGAATTCGAAATAACCCGTCGTTGTCTTTATCTTCATCTTATTTAATCGCTATATTGCGTGTTTTCTGAGTAAAATGCTGTAATGATGTGTGTACATGGAGCTGGTAAGCTTTTAATAATATTTTATTTGTCTGCGTCTGCACAGTTTAAGGACATTTACAGAATTTTCAATCTTAATGACCGTGATATTTTTCAAAAAAGGAGAAAAAAAAAAAGAATGAAATTTTTTGATAACTGGCAATTTATAGAATAAGAGGAGATGATCTCTTATCTTGGTATTTATTCGGAAGTGCCAGGGAAAGAAAAGCTAAAGGCACTTTAAAAATGCTTTTATAATTATTACAGTGTCACTCTCCTTATTTTTTCAGTCAACTTTGTCTTATATGAATTATAGAAAAAGTGAGAATTGTCATCCTCGGAAAAATTCAACCTCGAGACTTTCATATGTTTTTTTCTTCCCCCTTTTTTTAAAGGCTAGAATAAAGAGAGAGACAGAGAATTAAAATGATATTTGTCTGTTCTTTCATTTAACCGTTTGATAACTGTAATAATCATAATTAAGAAGACATGAAGCGACGTTAAATTTGCCTGTTGATGCTCACGATAACTCAAAAAGCTGGATGAATGAAATTTAATAGGGGGTCTTAAAACTGAAATTATCTATCAAATTTTGCATAAAATCTTTCGAGAGGAAGCTTGTCTGATCATCCATGTGCGTTTGAATACGATCATTTAAAACTATCGAAACCTATGTAGATGAACCTGGTATATGTTTTTAGCATCAGAAATATCGATCAATGCTAGATTTTGAATAAAATTAAGTGTCTTTCGATCTATTTAATCTTACTTATCTGCATGCGAGAACTAAAAAAAAAAATAAATAAAAAAAAAACTTTAATAAACCTTTGACCTTTTAAACCTTTTAAAAAACCTTTACCCAGATGATTAAAGCTGACATGCGGTTAAGACACACTAATTATCGATATGAAAATTTTTTGGATTAAATCCGTTCAGAAGAAAGTTACACTTTTATTCTCACAGATACTTATACTCTTTTTATTATATGAAAATAAACAAATAAATCATATTTGAAAAGATTGTTATAACTTACCTGTTGTCTTCACATTAAATATCAATATTATTTACTTTTTTATTAATACATTTAATTTCCTATTCATTGCCATTCATATGAAAGAGAAATATTGCTCTTCAGCTTTTCTCTTGATTTACACGAATGTTGCCATTCAATTTATAAATATATTTAACACATTCTATATTTTTGCGTGCAAAATAACACGGTTGTAAATAGAAAAAAGTCCTTAAAATGTTTTCGGAATTAGAATAAAAAGATCTCTACTATCAAATTGACATTTTTTTTTAAGATTTAAAAGATTTGAACATTTTAAATATAAAAACAAGCGCGTTTTTACTTCCTCGTATGCAAAGCATGCAAAGAGAAATGAATGCAATCTTAAAAAGTTTGAATTTGAGATTTTTATGATTCTTCATATTTTAGACCATCTTGAATCGGAAAAATTTGGAATTATACCCATTTGTTTTTTAAAAAATTAACTCAACTACCCTTTGAAGTAGACGGACGAAACTTGAGACAAGGATTTTACACCGAATTTGCAAATTTCTATCAGAATTTTGAACGAAATCTGTCCAGAGAAATTCAGTTTGTCTGACTATCCGGTTGTAAGAGTACATGCGAACACGATAATTACAAACCATAAACAAATAGATGGGTAAAATTTGGTACACATGGTTTGCATATCTCATGTTAACAGGAACCAGACACCGCCAAGGGGTTCTGTTGTACTTTTGCACGCATGTAAACGCATTAACTCAAAAATGCAATTACCTAAATAAATAAAATTTAGTATGTGATCTTGTGATTAAAATTATTTTCTATGTCAAATTTTGATCACAATCGGTCGAAAAAAAAAAAGACTCTAAAATGCATCTTCGGTTTTCTGGTAATTGTGTATGAACCACGTGGTCAATTAATCATCGAAGATTGCACGTTACATTCACCGCAAATATCAGTCTTTCGTAACTATTGTTAGTTAGTACCGTTCAGTTAATACACAAGTACAGGTTTTAGTTACTATACTAGAAAGCACACAGCTTTCATATGTAAGGCACTGAAAATAAAGTTCTGAGTATTCGTGGCATTCACGGTCTTGCTCAAAGTCTAGTCAAATATCTAGTCAAAGTCAAATATCACTTTCATTTAAATGCGAGAAAAATTTGCGAAGACTATTTATGTTGGTGGGCTTTAAAATCATTATATATATATATATATATATATATATGTGTGTATATAAATGTGTGAGTGTGTGTGTGTGTGTGTGTGTGTGTGTGTGTGTGAGTGAGTGCGTGTGTGTAATGATATTTTAAACTCTTAATTTAAACCAAATTAATTTCCAAAGCTTTATCTTAATTCAGCCCATAGTGATTTTATTCTCTTATTTCTTGATCTAATTCCACTTTAGGTTTAATTAATTCAACTAAAGTTGTCTAAAAAGTACTGCGCCATCAATCTACGTATCAAATGAAAGTGGTCATTTCGGTGTCCTTGCCAAGATATCAAAGGTCACCATGTGTATTGAATTGGAAACGTGGACGGAAATCGCATGTTATGTAAGACTAATGATCATTTGTTTCGTCCCTTTTGCCCCTTTTTTTGTTGTTCCTTACTTCTGCTTTTGTGCCGCCCTGCGTCTGCTTGTAAATAAATTGCTTTCCCGAGATGGATATTAAAGAGAGAATAAAGCGAAATTAAAAATGCATGGTCTCGTCTGTCTTCAAACCTGTACTCTGCTTCAACCAAAATAATGTATATACATAAATATACATATACTATTTTCATAGTATTTGAAACTGTGAACTAAATTTCATTTACCTACGTTTTTATGTTTTTGAGGTACCACATTTATATCATGTAAAAGTACAAACGGACAGATGATCTACCCCTTGATTCGATTCCAAATTTGATCCAAAAAACGTTTTTGATTCAAAATTTGATAAGTATCTACGCTTTAGATGGTAAATCTGAGTACTAAATTTTATTTGTATAATTATCATCATTTTGTATTTATCACGTTAACTTATATTTGGATAGCAAGGCAGACAAACTTTTTCTGAATGGACTCCGCACAAAATTTGATATTGGAATTATCTCTTTCGTTCCTCCTTCCCACAAAAAATATAACATTCGAAAATTTTAGGTGCAATTTTAAAAAAGTTAATGAGCAGTGCCTAATTTACAGTCATCATTGCATGATAATTCATTCATAATCCTAATATATGTTAATTATGATATATGTTAGATATATCAGCACACTAAATCTAACTATTGCTGTAAACTCTATATATCATTAAAGTAAGATGGTAAATCTTCTGATAAAAATAGCAATTTTTTTTTCCGAGGGGGTTCATATGTTTTTCAGTGTTCTGAAATGCATACCACCGAAATTTGCGCTTTTTAGATTACAGGTTATATTTTGAACAATAGTAAAAACAATAATATATTAAATCCAATCAACAAAAATATTTTAACACAATCATTCTACATATAGGTAAGTTTTTATCCTATTGAAGGACCATGGTATTGAATTTTTAAGAACTTTTTGAAATCATTATACTTGATCGTGAATTTTAGAATAAGAAAATGATCATTTTTATTTAGTGCTTCTTACTTTAATATTTTCATTATTTTTGGGGGGGAGGAGGAAGGTGTATTTATTTGCCCATGTTCTGAAATGCATACTACCCACTCTTTGGTTATTTTCTCAACAGTAGTTAATATTTTAAATCCCACCATTCATATCAACAGGTGAAAATTAATCTTCTTGTGAAATCAACAATGCTGAAATTTGTCAAAATTTTTTGAAATTATTTCACTTGTATGCTTGAATGTTATGTTTGTTAGTCATTTTGTTTTAAAAAATGTAATTTCCCATATTTTTAATCATTATAACAATACATTTTTTTAATATTAATTGTATTTTATAATTGTTTTGTTATTTGCTTAATTTTTGTTGAAAATTGCTTCAAATTCGAAAATTTGCATCTGATATTCGTGTAATTTAGTGATTTCACAAATTGAACTAAAATATAATTGTTATCATAAATAAAGAAGAAAAAAAAGAAAAGAAAAGAAATTTACTTCATAGAAATAAACTTTTTTTTTAAGCTATGTCTAATAATTAAATATTTATCATTTTCTACATGATATATAAATATATAAAGCTATAAAATTCAAAATGATAGCTAACTTGGTCCTTTATACTGAAATATGTTACAGAATGAATGATAAAAGTAAGAAAGGATATATTTTTTCAACAAAACTGTTGTATCATAATTGAATATATAATCTTTATACTATTTAATCAATGCATTGTTTCGATTTCTTTATTCTTCATCTTTTTTTGACTAACCATAGATTGCTTTATCTCGCTTTCCTTTGTCTTTAATTTTTTGGGAGGGGGTGGGAAATTTATTACTACAAATTCCAAGAGATAATTCCTCAAACAAAAACTTTCAAATTGAAGAATCTTATCAAATTTGGTTTATTCAAATTATCGGGTGTAATTTCATTTATTAAGATTGAAAGATATCTCCTCCAATAATAAATCCAAAATTATAGATCTTTTGATAGGTTATTATAATTCTTAAAGCATAAGCATTTCAAAACCTCCACTGAGTATTACTAGATTTGAAAATAGAAAAACAGCGGCTAACTTACCATAAAACACCTTTAACACAGCTCTCTCGTTAAATTTTTAAGTGACTGAAACAACACACAATGGCTTCCAAAAGGGATTATTGATCTCGAAAATTCCCTGTAAAAAATGTATTCAGTAAATATTTAAGTTAGCTTAATTGAATTCTAAATAATGTCTAACACAATTTTTTTTTCCTTATTTAAAAACTTTTAATAACTATTTCTTAAAAATGAAAATATAAGCAAGCAAGGGAAAAAGAAGAAACAAAAGTTATCGGATATCAATACTTTTTTAAATAATTAAAAAATAAATTTATATTAATATTATAAAGTTTATAATTACGTAATTACAATTTATTTCCGAAATAGTAATTTTTGTATCGTTTGCTTTTGTGTGTTTTTTCACGTGTGTTTTAATTTGATTTATGTTTTGTGTTCCTTGTGGGATTTTTGATTAATGCCCTATATAAATGGAATCAATCTCTTTAGTGTATTTATTTCAAATAAATAAATAATCAGTCACGATTTTTATTTTCGTATAGTGCTTGTTTTTTATATTTTATTTTTATGCATATATTTCGTCGAAAATATTCTATTTATTTAAAAATCATTCAGAAATGTAACGAAATAACGAATTATAATCGAAGCCCGATTAATTTTCACCATAAGGTGGTAAAATCAATTCAAAGTATTTCTAAACTGGTAAATTTATTTCATTCCATTAGTTGATAAAAATAATGCGAAAAAATAATTTGAAAAGGAAAATAGGAGCAGAAATGATCATCCGAGAAAATTTTTCTTAGATTTATTTTGAAAAAACAGAAATACGAAAACAACAGTTTTGATTGTCGTGAAGACATCTAAAGAATTTAGAGGAAAAATATTCTACTTTATTTTTATCGCAAACTATGCTAAAATCTTTTTTTAATCGAAAAAAAAAACCCAACAACAACAGACAAATCCTTTTACTTCGCTAATTCGCTGATAAATAAAATTAAAAATTCTTATAAAATTTATAGTAGAAAATTAATTTAACACTAATACAAGGATGATAAAGAATAAAAATATACAATATTTACCAACATAAATTGAAAGTAGATTAAAAAAAATTGAAAGTAAATTAATTAAATACTTTAGTTAATAATAATTTCTTTTTAATTTTTAGACCTTTTGCAGACGATTTCTGTTTTATCAAGTGTTTAGTTAAATATGTATGTTCTTATTATTAAAAATAAAACAGAAATAATCTTTTGTTTAATTTATTAAGTACATTATGCACATTTTTATATATAGCAGAACAAAACAATACGAAAAACACTGTATTATTGCAATCTCTCCTATTAATAAAGATGAATGTTCGTATCTCTGTTTCTGCATATATATGTATTCTAGATTTTCAACATAGGGTGCTGAAATTAAACCATTGTTGATTTGAAATTCAAACTGTTTTCAATGTTTCATTGCGGGAAGTCAAGGACTTTAATGTCTATGCAATTTACATGGCGAATAAAAAGTAAATTTGCAAGACAACGAAAATTAGAAGAGAGATGAATAGGACAATTGCGTTTTTAAAAAGGCTGTGATGTCATGGGACTAATCTCTATTAAGAAAGTTCACTAGATAATTGCCAAAACATATGTAGGACTATTAAAATAACATTTTTTTAATGCCTGAGAGTTTGACGAAATCATGGACATTTATGATTCAGTAATTTAACTAAAATTAATTACAACTAATATTAACGGTGAACCAGTTGCTTATCAAAAGCGTCTAGTCTTCGATAAAGATACAATATTAAATTGGTAAATACATGGCTCAGAAAATTTTCAATTAAGTAAATGCAAATTTGCATTTATTTAATTGAAATTGAATTGAAATTTACAAAAGAATTTCAATAATCTTTTAGATAGTTTACATAAATTTATAATTTTTATTATTTAGATGAAACTCATAGTAATTTGCATTTAACAATAATCTATACTACTTAATATATCATCAAATTTTGCTCCTAAACACACAAAAGGATTTAATGAAAATTTTGTGATAACTAATAAAATTGTCTTTGTATTTTGGATTTTTTTTATATTGCAGTTCCTATTGAATGAGAAAAAGCTTAATATTTTAAATCGTTTTACTCAAATGCTTACGAAATGACACTTTAGATGCTTCATTGAATTAAAAAAAATAATGACATAAGAACAATAAATAAATAAATATTTCATCGGTTTTTAAAAGTTGTTTGATATTGTCTGTATTTCTTCGAGAAGTTAAATTTTTTTTTTTAATCCTTTGATTTAGTTTTTATTTCCCCAACAAACTACAAGATTTAAAAATCATTTAGTAGAAATAATATTTTTATTGATTATAAAATAAAATTTCGGACAATAAAAGGAACTTACATATGAGATTATTTTATATAAAAATATTTTTTACATCATAAATAATTTTGAAATTGTTAAAAATATTTTAGACTTTTATTTCTAAAAGATAAACATATTGGTACTTTTACTCTGAGCAAACCGGATATATTAGAAAATAACATTCCGAGTGTATGCAAAAAATAATCAATTTTGATTTCAGATTTATTTTTTTAATATAGAAATTGCTGCCTTTCTTCATTTAAGCTGCAGTTATTTTTTTTAAATAAAATTTAATTGAGAATGGTTTATTTGGTTTGTATATAGAAAACATAAAAAAATATTGTAAAGTTTTCTTGCAGAAATCTTGATTAAATCAATTTTATTTTGCTATGAATTTAGAATTTTGTTAATAATTGTGAAATGTAACGAATAAATATCAAATTTTATTAAATTTAATACATTAAATAAAAAAACCGACTTATTTTCTTCATACGAATGATTAACATTCCGAGTGTATGCAAAAAATAATCAATTGAATGTGAAGGCTTCTGTATAAAAATTAGTTACTAGAGTTATTTAAAAGCAGTTGGCAAACACTTATTACGATTTTTATTTCTTAAGAGTTATTTGCATATAAGAATCATAAATTTATATTTTCTTTTCAGAAATTTTTAAATAATTCCTAGTAAGTAACGATACAAAAAAATTAGGCTTTAGTTATATAATAAAATTTGATAACTAATGCTATTAATTTAAGAAAAAATCAAAAATTTTCAGAAATAATAATAAAAAAAATCTGGTGAATTGTTGACAAAATTAGTCTGCCTTAAACTTAATTACTGAATGGGCATTGGTTGTTATTATGAAGAATAATATAAATATTTCCCACTAAGCACGAATTGTATTCTCATTTATAAAGAATCGGTGACGGATTTAAGTACTTTTCGGTCCTATACACATTATGAAATCCCTCTTTTAATAAATTAGTCAGTTCAGTTTCATATTTCATATTAATCTATTTTAGGTTAAACTTTTTTGATTTTTATTAACTTTGTAAAAATGAATAGGTTTAATTTATCTATTACATTTTCAGACTGCCCGGCATCTACGTTGTACCCGATATTATTATATACTTAAAAATAATTTAAGAATTATATAAATTTATAATGAAGCATACAGAAATTTTGACAATTATACTTGATATAATGTTAATATCATCCTAATATTTTATATTTCTATTTATGTGTATTTTCTCAAACTTTTTTTATTTGGGAACAAGCAATTTTTTAAAAATCAATCTACTTGCGGCTCCCTTTCAGCCTAGTGCCTATGGGAAGCTTCTTAAGCTTGAGTTAACAACTGCTTAAATCCACTGTTGTAAAGGATTTCAAAATTTTGAGATCAGTCCAAATATTTTAAGGAACAAAGACTTGTGAAATAACTGTTTTGTCATCCAAAGTGGATAATGCGCCAATCATAGCAACCCGGAATACCAGTAGCGACCGCATGGCGATAGAGACATCACGAAGGAACTTGAAATCATCCTTCTCAATGGTCGCCAACGCCGACCAATGGCGTTCCTCCTAGCATACCGTCAGCTCAATTATTATTTTTTCCGCCCCCCTCCCTTTCTTTACTGGGGCGGCCAGCGAGGTCAATTAAAACATCCCGAAGACTAACTTTTTTTCCCCCTTACTCCATTTTTATTATTCCCTTACATTTTGCTATCCCCCCTCACCTCTTAATTTTTTTATTATTATTTCATTTCAGTTCCTCTTTTGCCTCGGTGTTCGAGTGGTCTTACTTCTCCCCACCTCCTTTTGGTGTTTTCTTTTTAAGCTCTTCAAGAAGATTGAAACATTTTCTACTCAATCTCTTAAGAAAAACCTGTTTGGATTATTATTATGTTTTTTTTTTTTTTCACTAACGCGTGTTTCTTTATTCAGTCCATTTTCTTCTTCTTTTTTTCTTGTGGTGAGAGTTCGATGAGGTGAACTCAGGAACAGTTTAACACACCTACTTCTAAGTCTCAAAAGGAGGATTTTCCTTTCCTTTTTTCAGCTTTTTTTCTTTCTTTTTCTTTATTTATGCTTTCAAAGGGACATGTCGCTCCCTGCCCTTATTCTTTTCTTTCACTCTCCCTCCCTCTGTGTAAAAATCGTCTGCCGTTCGATATATATTTTTTTTTCTGATGCGGTTTTTATGAAGTGGGATTTCAAAGCGTCATTCATAAGTACACAAAACGCAGATTATCATGTGAAGTCGCTTTCAGCGCAAACAGAATGGGGTGTACATAGGGGCAGGGGCGAGGAATTAACGCCTACCTTCCCCCCTCCCCTCACTTTCATGAAATATTCGTTCTATTTACGAAATTTCCATGTACCGTTGCTTTGTATATGTGGGTTCTTTCAAGTGAATAACTTTTAAGGAAAGGTTAAATCGTTAACATATTTTATGTAAACACAATGCTTCGCTGTACTGGTTCATCAATATTTATATTCCATTGAATTTACTTGTCACAACTTTTTTCTTTATTTATTTCATATACGAAAAAGAAGAGACTTACAATCTATTGTCAGATTAAAGTTGTCGTTATTCTTATTTTGTAATAACTTGCAACAATCCGCGTGATTGAGTAATATATATATATATAATATATATATATATGTGTGTGTGTGTGTGTGTGTGTGTGTGTGTTTATTTCTGGATATAAGAACGTTGAGCTGTGGGATTAAGCCCCAACCCCGAAAAAAAAAGATTGGTGAAAAATCATGTAACAATTGGAATCATGTAACAAAAAACAAAAAAAAAGATTTTACTGAAAAAAAACTTAAGGAATATTATTTAAAAAAAGATTATAAAGAAAAAGATTTTACTGAATAAAATATAAGAAATATTATTAAAAAGATTGATATAATTTTTTTTTTTTTTTTACTGAAATGAAGAAGAAAAAATATTAGACGAAGAAAAATAAAAGAATTTTACAAAATAAACACGTATAAAAAATTGTTATTATTATTTTGAAATTTCATAATGAAAACGATTGCCGAAGATGAATCAGAAAGTTTACCAAATAAACCAGATTTAGTTTAAAATCAACACGAGGGAGTATTTTGGGAACGAACTTCGCGATTTGGTACTATAGCCAGATGACGAGGGAGACGCCTGAGCATGCGTCCATCTCAAAATTTCTGCACGACATCAGCGGAAAGACATTACACACTCGCCACATAGGATCTGCTTACATATATGGTGGACTTTTAAAGAACTCGGATTCCAAGCTTGGTAGTTTCCAGTATTAAGGCCGAGAACTTTGGTACTTATGTTTTATACTTATACCAAAGTATCTCCCCCCTCACGGAATAAATGATAAAAAACATTAATTTCAATAGAAAAGATTTTTCTGAACAATCAATTAAACAAACAAAATGAATTATTTCAAAAAAATAAAATAAATTATACGGAGCATTTTTTTTATAAATAAACAATAAATAAAAAAAAATGTCATTAGGGGGAAAATGCCTTTCAGCAAATTATGTTTAAAAAATTTCCATGGAAAAAAATTAGTTACAGAATAGCGAATGTAACCTAGAAATGGATGTTGAAGGGGGTGGGGGCAAAATGCAAATTCAAAATAAATAAATAAATAAGATAATATTTAAAAAATGTTGCACACACATTATACCCGAATAACAGCATATTATCGTATACAGTAACTCCAACTATTGGGTTGTTCGGAAAGTAATTTCGTTTTCTCCCGACAGAGGATTTAATTGTATTTTTTTGCACCCAACTTCATATTTAAGCCGTATAATTTTTATATGCTTTGAGAGCTCATATAGCAAGACTTGTGTGTGAAAAATTCCAATTAATTCTACGCAGTAGTTTTTGGTTGGTGCCCTTTTAAATATGGAGAGCGATAAGCAGCATTTTCGACATATCTTACTGTTTTACTACAGAAAGGGTAAAAATGCTGTTTAAGCCAGAAAGAAATGGACCGATGTGTATGGAGAAGGTGTGTTGACAGTACGCCAGGGCCAGAACTGGTTTGCTAAATTTTTTAGACTGTAAAACCTTCACCTCAAATGAGGAGGTCAAAAACCACCTCGATCATTTTTTTTGCAGCAAAGACCAAAAATTTTATGAGCGTGGAATGATGCTACTACCAGAAAGATGGCAAAAGGTATTGGACCAGAACGGCCAATATATAATTTAATAAAGTATTTGTTTATTATACGAAAACTGTCTTTCATTTCCACAAAAAATACGAAATTACTTTCCGAACAACCCAATATATATGAAGCAATTGGGGCATTTATTAACTGAACTAGTTGTAATTTGAGAAGCAAGTGTTGTCGGTTCCGTAGTGTAGTGGTCATCACGTTCGCTTTACACGCGAAAGGTCCCCGGTTCGATCCCGGGCGGAACCAGTGATCTGCTAGACTTTTTTTTTCCCTCTCTCTCTCTCATATATAAATGAGGTTTACATTTTTCTAGGGATTTCCAGTTGTCAACTTGTGTTTAGTCTTCTTTCGAATGTGTACTGAAAGTGAAAATATTTCCAAAATGTTTCGAACTGCGCACCAATTTTAATTTTGTGTAATTGTGCTTCAGTTTAAATACAATACGTGGAATTCGAAAATTGCTCCTCTTTTGTGATATGGGTTTCAAATAAGTACTTGAAGAACTAATACTTATGATTTAAACAATTTTTGCTTACAGTATAAATAAATCCACTGACTACAATGTCGCTAATTGCATGAAATAATCACGTGACCAATGTAAAAATAGTGACAACCAGTTTCAAAGATGCAAAAAGAAGTTAACAAACATGAAGAATTTAAGAAATTAAGGGAAAAAATTACCAGTAAAATTGAAAAATAGAAATACATATTTTTTTTTTCTTGCTTGTAGCAAACTGTTCAATGCATATATATATATATTAAATCGGAATAATTTAATTTTGTTCAGTATATTTATTTTGTATGAAATTATTGTTATAATTGTTTTTTTAATAAAGAAATACTACTATCCAAATTAAACTGCAAACGATAACAATCATTTTTATAAATTAATTACTTTGTTTTCTTGATGTTGTGTTTCAGCGATGAATGCAACGAATGTAATGCATTTGGTGTTGTATGTAACGTGAATACTTAAGATGTTAATTTCAGTTATCATATTTAAGAATGTAATGACTATAAATATTCTGTGCTTTGTTTAGCATAGAAATATAATTTATTTTTGAAAAATGAAAGAAAACTTTTTAATACAAAACATTTATAGAATATGAGAAATGTATGATCAATATAGTCACGAAAAATTGTTTATATTTAAAAAAAAATTTTTTATTCATCGGCTAACAATTGCACCACATTTTTTTTTTTTTTTTTTTTTTTGAAAGAATGAAGAAGCTAAAAATGTAAATATCGACTTCTGGTTCCGCCCGGGATCGAACCGGGGACCTTTCGCGTGTAAAGCGAACGTGATAACCACTACACTACGGAACCGCCACAGACCGTCCTTTCCTTAACAAGTAATTCTCTAGACAAGGTTGTGATCCATCGTGTTTTCTCAGAACTCACAATAAGACCAGAGAAAAGTGGTGAAGCAGACTTTCAGGAAACTCACTTTTCTCCGTCTAACTTCTCAGCAACTGTGGCTATCTTAAAACTTCTATTACAAAAGTTGTTTATCGTGACGAGGCAACGATTCGTTTCCTTTTAATTACTTTTCTATCTTAATAGTAAGGAAGTTATAAGGAATTGAAAATTTCAAACACATCTATTTCTATTTTCTGAGATTAATAATCTGCTTTTTTTTTTTTCTAACTATATGTCACTCGCCCTCTCAAAACGATTCAAAATTTCACTAGTAATCGATGATCATTATAAATGATAACAGTAAAAAAAGTTTAATCGATTTATTACATTATTCGCGGTTAATGTTAATACTTCCAGCTTATTATTAATACTAATATTGACCATAGTTTACACATATTTATAAATTTTTAAACGAAAGTTGGTTTTGGATTCTAGAGACCATTACATTTTTCAGATTTTTTTTTGCTATATTATATGTTGTGTCTTAAGAGTCATTACAATAGATTGAATTCCTATTAACAATCTACCAAGTATCCAGAGCAGTATTATCAAACAGATTAAAAAAAACACCTCAGAATTTTTTTAAAAAAATGTCTCGAGATTCCCCCTTTCTTCATTATCTTCAGGATGGTTTAGTTATCTGATTATATTTGATTTATAATAGCTGTGGACTCACACCTTATTCAAAATCACGTATCATTCAAATTTCAGAATATTATACTTAGAATTTTCTTCCCATGCTTTCAAATAAATTTTGGAGCGTTTTAATTTGTTTTACAGTTAAATGACTGCCTCACAAGTCAATAATTTTTTTTTATTTTGTCGTATACATAGAAAAATTATTGTAATCTTCAAAAAAATTCTAAACGTTTTATACCTAATCTCCAGTTTTTGAACTTATTACCTTGAATTCGAAAAACACATTTCTGGAAAATATCTGTCTGTCTGTGACAAAGATAATTCAGAAAACTTTTAAGCAAGATAGATGAAATTTAATATACAGTTTTTGATATACAAATTTATAGATTTATAACAAATTTTGAGCTAAATTACTTCAGAAAAATTATATCCGTATGGCTATATGAATATGCGCTTTATATGATAACTACAAAACGAAGAGAGCAGCACAGATAAAATTCGGTACATAGATTTAACATCTATAGTGTAAATACCAACCAAATTCTGAATCAAATCTAACGAGGAGTTGGCCATCTGTCGGTCTGTACTTTTACAAGCATGTAAACGCAATAACTCAAAAATGCAATGATTTAAATATACTAAATTTGGTATGTGATTTTGGGACTACAATTATAGTTCTGTGTCAAATTTTGCTTTCAATCAGTTGGGCTAAAAATGGATCTAAGGCACAAATTCACCTTTATTATTGAATATGCGAGAAAACTCTTCGGGAGACCAGTCTCACTGGTTAAACTTTGTTTAAAATAGTTAAATTTCATTAATTTTGTGTAGTTTTTTTTTCAATTTTCTTTTGCCTGTATTCTATTCCATTCTATTTAAAGTTATTCTTTTAAACTCGCTTGAAGGTGGTCAATTTTTTTTTCAGTGTTTCATAGCATTTGTTATGCAAACATCGTTTATATTGAGATTAAATAAAAATCGGCAGAAAAACAAATTCTGGTTTTGAAAATTAGGGAAAGGGAATAGGAACCCACACCTTGTATTGCCGAGAGGACATAATCCGGTCCTGCTAATAACGGCAACAACATATCATCCAATTCCGCAAAACAAAGCTCCAGGTGCTGTAGGAACAATCTATTAAAGTTAACTGTATCTCGTTTAATGTCTGGAACGGTAGTTTTTCCTCTGGCCTGCAGCAAGACATTAAAAAGTGCACTTATTTCCATTTTAGATGAACGAATAAGCTGACAACATCACGTGATCCTTTGTCTAAATAGATACATCAATTAATAACGTCCCCCTAACAAGAAAAAAGGTCGCAGTGTACTTAAATTAAAAGACTTGATATGCAGAGCGCGCAAAGATGGCTGCAGCTAATGACTTTTAAGTATACGGAACAATTTCGTTAAAACATCGCTAAATACAGATATCCCCCTAATTAAAACAACAATCAATAACTTTCGTATCGCAGAACTGACAGCTAATATTAATGGCCGTCCCCGTGATTAATAGAAAATGCAATCGAATACCTTAGAGAAAATAACTATATATTATTGGCCCGTAATCGATAACTTATTTGACGAGTTTGTAGCATAATTTTCCCTTCACTTCAAATTGTTTTATTAACTGATATTTTGGCAAGGGAATATTTAAATGAATTTTAACTAGGCGTTATGCCAAATTGCTAACAACCTCCCCAAGTTAAATGCTATCAACGGATCATTTCTGTGGATTAAGTTTTCATTAGCCAGAAAGTGGGATAAGGTTTAATTTATTAAAGTATCTGTCGAAGTTTGAGCCACTTTTTCGCCAAAAATTGCAAAATGTTGCTCAAATTATAGATATTAATCATTTCTTAAAAATTATTATATATATATATATATATATATATATATTTGTGGGAAAAAACTTTAATGATTTTTTTTTTTTTTTTTTTTACCCTGACAAAGGTTTTTAGACCCTTTATCGGCCATAAGAGCATTCGAAAATGAGCGAAGAGTCGGAAAGTTGTTCAAACCATGGATTCATTTTTACTAAGAATAGAGATTGGTAACTTCCATTTCAATAAAATTGGGAACTGTCATGAAAAAACTTTTTATCGACTCTAAATCGGCATGGGCATGACCGTATTCGAAAATTAGTCAAAAGTCGGAAGTTTGTTCAGATCATAGATTCATTTTTCTCATGGAAATAACGAAAATACAAAAAAAAAAAAAAGGAATATTTTTTCAGATATTAAATTGGTAGGAGCGTTAGATAATTCGAAAACCAATCAAAAGCTAAAATGCTGTTCAAATCAGGAATTGGGAATTTCTTTGAATATCTTGTTTCTGAGTAATGCTTAAAGTGACCGATATTGTGGTCAGAGGACTATTTTGCAATTACTACATGTTTTTGGTGGGAAAATGATTCAAGCAACCTTATATTAATTTCATGAATAATTTCTCTAATCTCGACTTGATACAACGGCAATTAAAGAATCAATAAAGACAAGATGATTTTTTTTAACCAGTTGGCCATAATTTTATTTTTAAAGACCCATTTCCAACATTACATTCATTCTTTAAAAGATAAATGCTTTGTTGCAGATTTTCTATTTAACTTTTTTCATTTTGCAATCGATTCCTAACTCACTTTATGATTGATATATTTGATTTTCATTTTGTATTTGAGATAGATATACTTTAGGACAGTTGTGTGTTGTCTATAAGAATACAATATTTCAATATTTTCGGAGCTCAAGAATCGTTCCATCAATTAATAGAAATTAATTTTTTTTCCATACGAAAGGCGTCACCTGGTGTTGAATCAGAAAAAAAAAACTATAAATTCGATAATATTATTAATTAGGATTTGGGAAATATGTTTAAAGTAAAAAAAAAAGAAAAAAAAGGGAGAATGAGGGAGAGAGACAAAGAAAAAGAAAGAAAAAAATGAAAAAAAAAATTAATCTCATTTTTATTAAAACATGGAAATTTTTTTTTTGCATCAGTTGTTTTTTTCTTCAAAATAAAATTGAAAAAGTATGTGGCGGTGAAAACAATACTACACTGGTGTGCAAAACTTAAGCAACAATGCAAATTTTAAGCAGATAGCCATGAAATTGCAGAAAAGGAGTTCTTGCGATCAGTACAATGAACACGTAATTCAAGAGAAAGGTCATGCGTATGCAAATATCAGGAACAAAACGTCACAGTCGACGTGAGCGTACGCAAAACACGTGCGGAAGGCGTGCGCAGCTCAACACTACAATTAAAGGAAGGACGGAGATGCAATTAAAGACATTCGCTGCAAGTGCACGTGAGTAAATTCGGGAAATATGGCTAGCAGAAATCACCTGGACGATTTCACACGTGGAAGAATGATCGGAAAGCTGGAGGAGGGCCGTAGTGTGACCAGTGTAGCTGAAGAGTTCGGAATCAACAAAAGTGTCGTTTCGCGCACATGGAAAGCTTTCCAAACCACAGGTACAGCTGTGAGAAAGGTTGGTGGTGGCCGCCCCAGGAAAACAACTGCAGTGGATGACCGACATATCGTCCTGCATGCGAAAAGAACCCGAAACCAGTCAGCAAGCGCCATTGCTCAGCAACTGTGTGCAGCAACGGGGCGACAAGTGCCGCGTTTTACTGTGTCCAGACGCCTTCACAAAGGTGGACTATTCGCCCGCCGTCCTGAACGCTGCATCCCTTTGACAGTTTCCCACCGGCGGCACCGTTTGGAGTGGTGCAGGGAGCACAAAAACTGGACATCTCATCAATGGAGTCGTGTCCTCTTTACAGATGAGAGTCGTTTTAGTGCCACAAGCGATTCCCAACGCCAGTTGATTTGGAGAGAGGTCTGGACACGGTTTCATCCCAGTAACATCACGGAAAGAGACCGTTTCGGTGGTCCTGGAGTTGTCGTCTGGGGAGGCATTATGATGAACGGGTGGACTGAGCTCCACGTTTTCGACAGAGGTTCTGTAACTGGAGATCGCTATTGTCAGGAGGTGATCCTTCCCCATGTGCGTCTGTTCCGAGGTGCCATTGGATCAGACTTCGTTTTTATGGATGACAATGCACGGCCACACAGGACTCATGCTGTTGAGGAGCTCCTGGAAAGTGAAGATATCACTCGAATGGATTGGCCGGTGTGCTCTCCTGATTTAAATCCGATAGAACATGTGTGGGATGCTTTGGGGTGACGCCTTGCGACACGATTACATCCTCCTGGGAACACCCGACAACTTAAACAGATGCTGATTGAGGAATGGGCACTCTTACCTCAAGAACTGTTGGACAATCTGGTGCTGAGTATGGGGAGACGGTGCGAAGCAACCATTGCAGTAAGGGGAGGACATATCCCATACTAAGGAACATCTGCTTGCTGTTCTTCCTCTTGGACAGACAATCATGTGTAACGATACTATGAGTTCAATAAAGCCTTTTTTTGTTTGATTCCATACTGTATGCATTGTATTCATTTCTGCGCAACTATGCTTTCGTCATTCTTTCAGAACAAAATGCTGTATCTCATTTCTGAATTTCATGTCTCTCAGATGATTTCTCGTGAAGTTATGCCAAAAAACATACCTGTTGCTTAAGTTTTGCACACCAGTGTATAATAGAATTAAAGCACCATGGATATCATGAGAAAATTATTAAACATTTAATGAAAATTAATATATATATATATATATATATATATATATGATTAAATTTCCAGAGCATTAAGGGTATTACTATCAATATTATTCAATTAGATAATGAATTAACAAATTCTTTGCCTTCTAAATTTTCTGGGCTTCATCTCTGAATCATATGGGCATTGAAAACTATAGTATTTCAAAAATTTCATTTGCTTGAAGTCCTCAAATGATTATCATTTATATCGTTTACAGCTCCCTAGTTGCTAATGCTGGAAAACAAGATTATAACTGAAATAAATACTGCATTGAAACGTTTATAGTTAACAAATAACTATTTAAAGTATAAAGGTTTTTCATTTTTATGCCGAAAATCAATAATTTTTTTTTTACCATCAAGTTTTTATATATTGTAATTGTTCTATTTACTATATCATATATAATAAGAACCATTTTGCTTTTAGGAATTGGCGACTCGGCAGCTCTTGGCGATATAAAAGCTTATCAATTCACCAATTTTATCTGAAATGAAAGTACGGTCTTTTTCAATGATGTTATGAAGGAATAGCACACATTTTTTACTCGCATGGCAATTCGCTAGTTATCCTTTTTGGAGACTGTTACGAAAAACGATCGCCAACAAATGGACCAATAAATACGGGCATATACGAAGGAGAGTCAAAAAATAAAAGGACATTTGAGAAAAGGTGCATTTATTCAAATGTTGGAAAACTGAGACATGTATGGTTTTTCTACTTAACGGACCTGGACTTCAACGCACTTTTCCCAAAATTTCACAAATTATTTGATTCCGTCGGAAAAATGTTTTTCTGTTGCACCTGTAACTATGTTTGCTCCCTAAAAATGACTTCGTCGGTTGTAAATCTTCTTCCCCTTTTTCACTGGTCCAAACATATGAAAATCGATTGGAGGTTGGTCTGGACTGTATGGCAGGTGTTCGAACACTTCGAATTCCAATTCCTTTATTGCTCCTTTATTGTTGTTTCGTTTGGCAGACCCACCTTGCACATACTTTCCGATGGAATAAAATGGAATATGGAATGGATGGAATACGCTGAACTATGACTGATATGTAGACTGATATTGACGATTTTGTCTTTTTATTCCTCTTTTTTCAATCACCATAACTTCAACGACTTTCAAATTGTTTTCAGTGGTTGACGTCGATGGTCTACCCGAACTTGCGTCGTCACATATATAAGTTCTTCCCTGTTTGAAGCGCTCTATCCATTCGTAGATCTTGCTTCGCGATAAACAATACCGCTCTTGCATTCGACAAATAATAACCACTATTTTAACACCTTCTGCAAACAAAAAGTGAATCACTGCCCTCATGTCCTTCTTGTGCAGATCAACAAAGGTCTACTACACTCCAACGATAATCCGAGAATAAGAGTTACACATTGCATAGAAGCGTTGCCGACTACACAAATTCAGAGTTGGATACTAGCAGTGTTACCAAACTCTGTAAAGAGCCCCAAAAGCCCCTTTACTTTTTGACTTTCCCTCGTATAACCCCAAAAAAAATCCTTAAAAAAATTAATTGCTGCTCAAAAAGTGTTTGATTTTATATTTGTATAAATCTCCTAAAAATAATGAGGATTCCGAAGCTAATTTCTATTCATTCAAAGTTCTTGTAAAAGTAAAAATACCTGCTGGTGTTTGAATAACAGCAAATCATAAGATAAGATATGACGAATAAAAAGCTTCTTAACATCCTGCGTCACAAAAAAATGTGAATAACGAATATGTGGATGTTTACAAAAATGAGCGAAGAAAAGAAAAGGGATCTCTGTACATGGGTCAATCCGTTTTTGCAGTGAATGGTTCATGTTTTATTCAGCAAGGTTTAAAATGTGATTATTTATTAGTTCGACACGTAATTATTAACTGAATTAACCACCACACCTATCACCGTGTTTCCATTTTACGGCTGTTGCTTGCTCTTGTCAACTTCTAAATTATTATCTGTTTACTTTAAAACTAAAGCGTCTTTCTGCTCTTATTTTTAAATTAAAATTAAAAAGAAACAGACAAGTGAGATCCTACAGAAGATTGATTTTGCATTAAGACTTCGAACTAAAAGCACACCTTTACATTCCATCATGTAGAAAT